>JBBUKS010000035.1:7649438-7681393 GCA_038050645.1 Hedychium gardnerianum
CCTACTTAAATTACCTAAGTTAAGTTGGTTACCCAAACCTTCATTAAAAAGTTGATGAAAATACCTCTTCCACCGCTTTTTTATTTCTCCATCGTTTACTAGTACCCTATTGTATTCATCTTTAATATATTTTATTTGGGTAAGATCTCTTGTCTTCCTCTCTCACTTTAGCTATTCTATAAATACCTCTTTCCCCTTCTTTTATATCCAATTTTCGATATAATCGTTCAAAAATTTCATTCTTTGTTTCATTCACTACTTTCTTAGCATCTTTCTTGGCTAATGTATATTTTTTAAAGTTTTCTTTATTCTTACAAATATATAATTCATTATAAGCTGTTCGTTTTTCCTTTATTTTCTCCTGTACTTTCTCATTCCACCACCAAGATTCCTTATTTGGTGGTGCATGCACCTTTGACTCACTGAGTATATTCTTAGCTATTATTTTCAACTTTGATATCATCTTATTTCATATCGTATTGGGGTCACCATATATTTCTCCTAATGTTTATACTTCTCTTACATTTTCCTTAAATATGTTTTGTTTCCCATCCTTTAAGTTCCACCACTTAATTCTAGGAGTTGTATATATTTTCTTTCTATTGATACTATGTTTGAGGTGTATATCTAACACTAACCTATGTTGGGTAATTAAGTTTTCCAGGGATGACCTTGCAATCTTTACAAATCTTTCTATCCATTTTCCTAACCATAATAAAGTCAATTTGCGATTTATTATTCCCGTTTTTAAACGTGACCAAGTGTTCTTTTCTTTTCTTAAAATATGTATTAGCTAATATAAGGTTATATGCTATTGCAAAATCTAATATAGTTTTTCCTTTTTCATTTCTCGTTCCAAATCCATAACTTTCATGTACCCTCTCATATTCCTCATTTTTCACTTCGACATGCCCATTTTGATCGTCTCCTATAAAAATCTTTTCATTTAGCGGAATGTTTTGTAATACTTCATCTAAGTCGTCCTAAAACCTTAATTTGGTAGTTTCGTCTAATTATTTGAGGTGCATATACGCTAATTACGTTCATAGTTTCTTTCGTCACTATTATCTTAAGAGTTATAATTCTATCTCCTTTTCTAAGTACTACAACTTCATCCTTTAACGAACTATCTACAACAATACCCACTCCATTTCTAATTTTATGCTTTCCTGTGTACCATAGCTTAAAACCCGAATTCTCTATCATCTTTGTCTTCTCGCCTACCTATTTTGTTTCTTGTACACACAAAATACTAATTCTTCTTCTAATCATCGCATCTACTACCTCCATTGATTTATCAGTGAGGGTTTCTATATTTCATGTTCCAAATCTGAGACTAATAGTTTTCTTATAGTATTTTTTTATCTAACCTACGGTGTGAGAACTCTTGCCTATTTAACACTACACCCAAGTTCTCATAGATGTAGATACATTACGGTCGGACTCTGCAACGTGAACTCTTGCATATTTAGCACTATACCCGAGTTCTCATGGAGATATAGCGGTCCTTGCCGAAACTTTGCAGTCGTACCCTGCAGTGCGTTCTTTACGGGGAACATCTTAATATTAGCACAATAGTTTAATTGATCCATTCATTGAAATTTGTCATAGTTTAACGTTGGTTGGCAATCTAATACAACCCTCCTCTTTTATTCGGGCGAGGGTGTATATATTTTCTAATTAAAATATTGTTCTTCCTGGTATTGTTGATTTTTGTTTTTCATTTTTGACTGATGAATTAGTCTTGTACTCACTACATCTAGAAGTGTTGGTCCACTAGTCTGAGCATATGATTATCATGTTGACAGATACTTTATGACTATGTTTTCTCAAAGTGCCTTTGAGGATAAAGCGCTTTCGAAGTTAAATAAGATATTTGGTAAATTAATATTTAAGGCGCTTTTACTCAAAGCACTGCCTTCCAGAAGCCATTTCTCTAATGCTAGTGAGAGAGTACTTTGAAAACTACTTTTCCATAGCAGTTTTTAGATACTTCTAAAAATCAATATAAAAATTAACTAAACAATGCTAATATTGAATCTATAAAGTAATTAAAAATATTATTTTTTTGATATGTTCAATTTAATATTTAACATTTTAAAATTGATGTTTAATTCAATATTTTGTTAACATAAAATAAAATAAATATAAATTATTACTTATATGTTAATATTGTGCAGAGCCTACTGAAAATAAAAACTATTTAAAATATTATTTATTAAATTATAAAGTTGATTATTTAATAGTATGAGCATAAGTAATTGGAATAATACTTTGATAATTAAATAATATCATTATGATTAAATAAAGCATTAAAATTTGTTTAAATAATAGAAAACATATATTAATTTTTTTTTCTGTTAAGTATACATTAAAGTATAGAAGTTATTCTATTAAATTAACAATATTGTTTATATGTTAGGAAATATTAAATATATATTAATAATTATTATTTTTATTGAATAATTGTACAAAAGGATTCATAAAATGTAAGTAAACACCAGTTTGGACAAACAAATAGTGCTTTTGAAGTTTTATTTTGAATGTAGAATCACATTATAATATTTTTTATAATAAAAATAATAACTCAATCACTGAGATATTTATATTGTAAAATAGTAGTTAACGAGATTTTTTTTATTATATTCCATATCAAATAAAAGTTTAAAAGTCACTATGTAAATACCTAACTATTTTAAATTTTAACTAATGGTGTAAAATTACTAAAGTATGCTTTTACCAACACTAAGGGTTGTAAAATTACTTTGCAGTCTGATTTAGATTACCAAATTGGAAACTATCCTTAGGCAATGCACTTCACCGTAATATTTTTTTTCCTAAATGCAATTTTGAAATGCAAATGCAATGCCAAACCCATCCATCCTAAGTATTGGCTACTGTGGAATCTGGCATGACTGCATGATGTGCATCTCTACAATCAATAATGGAAAATGGTAGTTCTTCAGTATTTCTGGACCTCATGTTGCCTGTGATCTTTGCTTTACAATATAATTACTAGATATGCTTAAATGTATTGTTGAGGTAAAAGTTTCTTTTTCTTCAGATGCTATACTGAAGGCCCTGAATGCAGATGGAAATGTACTTCTTCCAGTTGATACTGCAGGAAGGGCATTGGAGCTTATTTTGATTTTGGAACATGTTAGTCTTTTAAATTTTATATTGCCCTCCTTCTAGATTGAGAGGTTTCTAAAGTTAATTGTTGCCCAAGTGCAGTATTGGTCACAACAACATCTCAGTTTTCCTATCTACTTTCTGACAAATGTGGCTACAAGTACGATTGACTATGTGAAGAGTTTCCTTGAGTGGATGAGTGATTCTATTGCAAAATCATTCGAACATACTCGTGATAATGCCTTCTTGTTAAGGTAAGTTTCCTTATACTTGTGTTGTAATTCCATACACGTGTCAATTCTTGAAGGTTGATATGATTGTAATACATTTGTGATTTGCATTTAACCATGCTCTCTTTCTAACTTTTTTTTTTCTACGGTTCTTTTTTATAACACAAGCTTGGATTTCTATGCAATTGAATTTTCCTTGACCATGTTTTTATTGGTTTCTGTAAATATAGTATGAGAAAATATGATTTTGCAAAGTTTTTAATAAAAGTCTGTATAGATTTTTTTAGATAAGTATATTTAAAAAAATCTCATAGAGTTTTTATTAGAAAAGTCATTATTTTATGAAGAATAAGACATAATTTCAATCTGTAAAAAGGGTTAGGATCCCATATATTGAAGTATGGAGTTTATATAATTTTCAATTTACAACATGGTATCAGAGCCAAAAGTTGTAGAAACAACTACTACAACACAATCCAAAGTGATCGTTTGATATTAACAAATTGGAGAGTTGCAAAATATCCCTGTTGTCTATAAACTAAATGGAAAAATTATCTCAAGTGGTCTTAGCTTGTTCCCATTGTGCTTAAAGGAAAGGGAAAACTAAGTCATGTTATGGGTACGGGGCCAAAACTTAGAGATCCCCAGTTTGAAGTATAGGGTGAAGAAGATTCAATGATTATGACGTACCTATGGAATTCAATGGTTCTTGAGGTTAGTGACATTTGGGATGTAATGTAACAAACATTCAAATGTAAGAGATGTGACTCAAGCATTTGTGAAAACATTATTAAATAAGTAAATGAATTGCAAAACTTATAGTAAGAACTTGATCATTATAGGGTGATCAAAACCAAATATTTTGAAGATGTTGTTCTAAAGGACTTCATTGAGCAAGATAGAGTTTATGGTTTTCTTATAGGACTTAATCCGAAATTTGATCAAGTGAAAATTTAGATTCTTGGTAAGAAGGAAGTTCCATGCTTTAATGAAGTGGTAGCACTGGTTCGAGGGGAGGAAAGCAGAAGAGGACTTATGCTCGAATCGCAAAACATGGAAAGCTTGGCTATAATAGCTGTGGTGACAATAATTTGACCACAAACATGAAAAACATTATTTCTTTAAAATTAAAAAACTTAGACAAACAAAGGCTCCTAATCGTGATAGCTTCATCCTCTTTAGTTTTAGAACTTCATTCATCTAATAATGAGAAGATTTAACTTCATAACCACCAACTTGGATATTCATTATTTAGAACCATTAAAATTTTATTTCCATCCTTATTCCAAAGTATATATGTTGAGAGTGTCCATTATGAAGTGTGTGAACTTGCTAAACACAAACTTGCACCTTTTCCGGTAATTAATAAAAGAAACTCTTTTTCCTTTTATCTCATTCACAATGATATGCAGAGTCATTTTACTACTAATAATTGTATCTTTTATTGATGATTGTCCTCATGTTACTTGATTTTTGTTTACTTAAACATAAATATGATGTTAGTAATGTTCTCCCAATTTTTTGTTTCATATTTAAAATCAATTTAGAGAAGGGGCGTCTTGGTGCAATGGTAAAGTTATTGTTCTGTGACCTTGTGGTCACAGGTTCGAGTCGAAAAAACAGTTGTAACGCAAAGTAAGGCTGCGTACAATAGATCCAATGTGGTCCGACCCTTTCTCGGGATCTCGCATTGGCGGAAGCTTCGTCCACCAGACTGCCCTTTTATTAAAAATCAATTTAGTGTCAATATTAAAAAATTTAGAATACATAATGCTAGAGAATATTTCAATCAAGTCATAATATTGTAGAAAAAAATAGTGATCTCTTATAGTTTGCCCTTCTATCCTAGAAAATGTGCCTAAATTTTTTGGGAGGAAGCAATTCTAAGAATCATTCATTTTATAAATCGTTTTCTTTCCAAAATCTTTGGGTTTAAAATTAACACTCTTAACATTATATCCAAATATGCACATTATGGATAATCTTTTTCTTAGGAAGGCATGTGTCATTTGTTTATGTGCATAGTCAAAATATAGGGAAATTATACTCAAGGGTGTTAAAATGTGTATTTGTAGTGTATTCCTCAACTTAGAAAGGCTACAAATGTTATCATCCTCCATCAAAAAAAGTTCTATGTCGATAAGACATTAATTTCAATGAACAAGCGTCTAACTTGACCACACCTTAGTTTTAGGGGGAGAATTCAATATAGAAAGATAAGGATGGAAATTATTTGTTTGGCCTGTTCTTATCTCCAATGTCTAAGTTAGTATTTAAGTCCATGTCAAATCTCTGTGTCAAATCCTATGTTTGAATTTGTGTCTGAATTTGTGCATGAAAATTCCAACTTTGGCATTGTGAATGTGAAACTTGATAGGCGTGCGTACTCGAGGGAGAAGATGGATGTCTTTGAACTAATACAAGTCCAAGAATCTAAACTAGTTCATTAACAATTTTAAATTCTTCATTATAAGTTGAGTTGAATCTCATGTAGGCAATGAGGACTTAAATCTTCTCATTGTTGTTAGAAAAGGAACACGAGAATGCACAAACAGATCTTCATATCCTCTTGTAATCTTCTTATATTTTCAACAGTTTTCACTATCACATAAAACTTTCTTTATTAATGTGAATACTATTTTCATCCCTACCTCCTTATCCGAGGTATTATCCAATGAGAAATGCAAACAAGTCATGAATGAAGAAGCATTAGAGAAACAGTGGCACTAGAAAAGAATCAAACGTGAGAATTGGTGAAGTTCAAAGAAAATGGGTGTATATAGTGAAATACATAGCAGATAGATCAATAGAGAGGTATAAAGCAAGGTTTGTAGCTAAGGGCTACACTTAACTAAGGAGATTGATTATTTAGAGACTTTTTCTCCATTCGCAAAAATGAGTACTATTAGAATTCTACAATCACTAACAACTAATTATAGTTGGGAGTTACAATAGTTTGATGTTAAAAATTCATTTTTGCACATAGAACTAAAGGAAAATTTATAAGGAGGTCTCACTAGGATATGAGAATAATTTAGATGCTCATACTATATGGAAATTGTCGAAAACCTTATATGGACTTAAATAATCACCACGGGTATGGTAGATTTGTGACTTGTGAGAGTTTTGATTGCTATGGGGTATTGACGAAATACATTGTTTATTCAATACTCTTCTTTAGGGGGAGCCACCATGAGTGTACAATGATGACATAATAGTAATAGGAAATAATTATAAGGAAAGATAATTTCTAAGTGACTTGTTTGGTGAAGGAGTTTGAATTCAAAGTATTAGGAAGGATGAAATACTTTCTTGGGATTGAGGTGACTCACTCTAAGCAAGACATTTTTATATCCCAACAGAAATATGTTATAGATTTCAAGACGATATGCAAGCTAGCAAGTACTCTAATAGACCTAAATTTGAGACTTGGAATGACAGAGGAAGATGCCACAGTAGATGAGAGAATGTATCAACGTTTAAACTTATTTATTTGTCTCATACACGACCAGACATAAGATATGCAGTAAGTGTATTAGTTAATTCACACATAATTCAAAAGAAGCTCATATGAATGTAGCTTACTGAGTATTATAGTATCTCAAAGGAACATCAGGAAAGACTATTATGTTTAAAAGAAATGGAGGTTTCATACTAGAGGCATATACAAATATTGATTATGCTGGGTCAGTGGTTGATGGGAGGTCAATAGGATATTGCACCTTTTTTTATGGTAACATTGTGATATAGAGGAGCAAAAAATAGGATGTACTAGCACGGTCTAGTGTAGAGGTAGAATTCCATGCAATGACTAAAAGATGTGTATGAACTACTTTGGTTAAAGATCATCTTAGAACACTTGAAGATCAAGTTTATTGTGATAATAATCTTGTGATTAGCATAGCTCATATTCTGGTACAACATGATCGAATGAAGCACATTGAAATTGATAAGCACTTCATCAAGAAGAAACTAAAGAACGGGTTGATTTGTATTCCATACGTATCTACACATGGACAATTTGCAGATATACTTACCAAAGGATTAAATAGCTTAGTGTTTCAAAGTATTGTATCTAAATTGGGAATAATAAACATATATTCACCAGCTTAAAGGAGAGTATGGGAGAACATGATTTTGTAAAGTTTTTAATAAGTCTGATTAGAAAATTTTGTTATGAGTTTTAAGGGATTTTATTAGAAAAGTATTTTATTTTATGAAGAATAAGTCATGTTATCTATTTAAAAAAGGGGTTAGATCCCATGTATTGGATAAATTTGGAGTTGATATAATTTTCAATTTACAACACATACCAAAGTAACATTGTTGTTGTCTTCATATTGAAAAATGATAGCCAAGTGATAAGTGACTGAATATCATAACAACTATTTTGTTTTTATCATTTCGGGAAATAAGTAATTGAATTTCAATTTTGTATCAATTTTCCTTTCTCTGAAGTCGTTTATACTCATTTTGGATGGTAGGCATGTCAATCTCATAATCAATAGGGATGAATTTGAGAAAATGGCTGAAATCCCAAAGGTATATTTTTATCTTACCATATTTTTATTCGGAGGAAGCTAATATGCCTTTTCTAGGTTGTTCTTGCTTCCATGGACAGTCTTGAGGTGGGTTTCTCACATGATATATTTGTTGAATGGGCTACTGATGCAAGGAACTTAGTGCTTTTTACTCAAAAAGGCCAGGTATCTTCTTCTGATCACCTACGAAGTTATATTACCATGTTAATTGATATTTTAAGTGATGTTACAAATGACTGGCTCTAATTGCAATGCGGTTTTTTAGTTATGATTATTTGCTGTTTGTTGCAGCTTCTTATACATCTATAAGATAATCTGCATTTCATAGTTTCAAATTGCCAAATTGTTTATCAATTTGCATTTCTTTTGGTGTATCCCTATACAAAATCCTCTTTCCTAATTGAACTCCAGTTTGGTACACTTGCACGCATGTTACAAGTGGATCCACCCCCCAAGGCTGTAAAAGTTACCTTGAGCAAGAGAGTTCCTTTAGTTGGTGATGAGCTCATAGCATATGAAGAGGAACAAAATCGAATCAAAAAAGAAGCAGCCTTAAAAGCTAGCCTCAGCAGAGAGGAGGAATTAAAGGCATCACATGGATCAGATGCTAATGCACCTGATCCAATGGAGGTTGATGCTAGCTCATCATATGTTTCCATTGGTATGATTGATTAATTTCTACAATTCTATCTACTGTTGTAGGTTCTCCTCCATGTTTATTTTATTTGCATGGATATGAGATTGTCCTGTGCAAGTCTAAATTATGTTAAAGTTGCTTTGTTCGGGCCATTTTCATTTGTTCAAGAGTCCAATGCATCAAAGTTTACTTTTTTCTTCTTAGTTTTTTAATGCAAGTAGCATAAAATATTGGCTACTTTTGCTTTTTTAATTGGAAACAAATTTAAAAAAGGAAAAAAATGTAGTTGAAGATATATGTAATTACATTATGTCATGTCATTGAAAGAAATGTTCCAGAGAAGAACATGATAAAATATGAAACTTAACCAATCTGCCTGTTGTATGTAATCTGCAGTCATACTCTGCTTTGGCTTCGAACATGCTGTGACTAACCTATCTTATATCTATCAGTTATAACCTCAATAAAATTAGAGAGTGTCATTGTTTATTGCCGTCTTGTTATTTCTCCTTTCATCTAGACTCCCTCTACTTTTTGAGTTGTTTGGCCTTCCTGGGTTACCGGTTCAAGTATAACTTGAAAGGTTGATCCTCCATTCGTTGTCCTCTCATCCCCATCTGTGTTGTAAAGCCTTCATCCTTATGTTTAGGCGATCTGCACATATATAGCTATTTTAATTTTTTTGAACTTTTCAATAAATTTTAGTTGAGCTATCTTAAATTTTTTTATTATGTTGGGTGAGAGATACTTAACACCATGATTTGAAATCTGGTATCGTGTCGGGTGAAACGGTAGAAATATAGCGTTCCGGTAAATTACTGAAATTGGATACCACTCGGAACCAAGGTTCAAAATTGAACCATGTTGTAGTTGATATTGTTCTAGTATCAATGCTCCGATGCATGGTGTCGGTGATAGGTTGAAGGAGGAAGTAAATGAAGCAAAGGAAGGAGGCATTGTCTGAGTGGTATCGAATTCGGTAATTTACTATTTCGACCGGTATGATATCAGATTTAAAACCATGCTTGGTACAGATAATGTCTCCTTCCTATGCTTCTTTTTTCCTTTTTCAACTTCAATCCATTACTGATACCATGCATCCACGATACTGAAACAGTACCATTCTGGTCAAAGACCAAAACTTTGGCACAACTTGAGATTTTGAACCTTGCTTAACACTGTATTATACTGACAGTTATCGTTAATGTCATAGATTCATGTGATCATATTGTTTATATGTAAGAGAAATGTGGTCTGCTAACATGTATTTTTATCCTGAGAAATTTCAGGTTCTGGACTGCGCTCTGGTGGGCATCTAGATGTTTTCATAGATGGATTTATTCCATCTACAAGTGTTGCTCCAATGTTCCCATTTTTTGAGACAACAGCTGAGTGGGATGACTATGGTGAGGTTATCAATCCTGATGATTACATAATTAAGGAAGAAGACAGGGATCAAGCATCTATGCAAGTAAGTTTCTGTGGATCAAGAAGGATCATGCAATAATTCTTTATGATGTACTTTGTAGCAAGCGATATGATCATCCATCTAATTAATCTGTGAAACTCTGTTTTTTTTCTCAAATGGATGAATTTTTGTTCATTCAGAGGATTCTTATATGGGGATGTGACATGGAGGTTATTAATCGAAAGAAGTACATTGAAGATTACATCTTTTAGACTTGAATTCCAACAAGTCAGGAAAATAAATACATGTAAATTGGAAATATACCCATCTAATTAAATTCCTCACAAAATAAACTAAAACAATCAGGAATCTAAACAATTCCTTAAAAACCTACTCTGTCAAAGGAGGAGATGTTGCCTATCCCTTGCAAATCAAAGATAGAATTCATTTCTATTTTGCAGCATTCTTCCTCACCAAAAAGAACTTGAGATTGTCAAGTTGGGAAATAAGATATTTCAAATCAAGGTTTTATGGCATTGAAAATAGGTGCAAAGTGGACGACTAGGAGGCTCCTTTGAAGATACCTAATAGTTACATAACTCAAACATCTCAGGAGCAATTTGTCAAAGTTTGTCCTTAGTACTTTGCATTATTTATCTCTTGAAGTCCCATCCAACAATCCAAATATTTCTGAATGCTTTCATGAGGAACATCACATCTAAGCATCAATTATGCTCTTGATATGAAGAGTTGGCTACATAGCTGAGGGAAGTGAAGACACTTGAGATGTAGAGCATGAATTGTGTGCAAAGAGGAAGGCTCAACTGTGACTTAATACAATAATAAACCTTCAGCATTAAAAATTCAACCAATGTTCAATTCTGCTGGGTGTTCAATTACATGAGTACCAATGTTTCTCACAATACGAAAAGGTCTAATATAGTGAACATGAAGTTTCGTGAAAGAGTTTATAGGGAAGCAATCAAGGCAAATGTGGATAAGCATACTTTATGTATTTGCTCAGATATTAATTAGTGGTTTTCTAGTTTAGGAATTAAAAGCAAGCTAGTACTCATGGAGGTTACTTTATAAAAGACCAAATGATGCAACATGAAAGCACTATGATACCAATTTGATGTAGCACCAAGTCAAATCAAACTCACATAAAGTAGAGGATTCTTACATAAAAATTTAACATAGTCAAATCAAACTCACTATGATACCAATTTGATTTAGCATCAAGGGGATTAAAGCCCATTCCTCTGCACCATTTGTGAACTTTTCTTGACTTAGTCAAAAGATTCATGTTGGTGTTAGGATGAAAATTGCATTATGTATTGATGCAGATCATATGTATAAGGAGTATAACATAGAAGACCATGTCATTATTCCCGTTCGTGCTGAATGTTTTTGAAAAAGATCCTTCATGTAACATCAAGCTCACACTCTAATAGTCTCTTCTTCGTTGTAATAAAATTTGTTGCTAATACTTTTGTTATTGTCTTTCCTACAAAAGTAAACATTGGTACAATTCTCAATGTAGGGACTTGTTATCATATTGGGGAACATTTAATCTTTTTCTTTAATTTACCTACCTTAACCTCTAGTGTGCTTACTCTCCTCTCCATCACAATCAACATCTCAATTCCAACAATAATTGAAACACAGATAGTGCTAACTCCTGATGGAATTTTAAATGCACCTAATCTATTGGAAAGGACACTTAAATATATTTGATTCGGATCATAGAAGACGAGCATTGATAGTTTGCAAAAAAATTCTTTGAGATCCAATAAGTGCCAAAGTCAACTTCCCCATTATACCCCTTGATCAACCACTCCGCACCTATGCTATGCTTGGTGATGGATGATCAAGAATCTCAGTCTCACTCAATAGAGTTGGGTATTCGTTGGTGGTGGAGAATAATGCATAAGATAATTTAATTTTAGGTTTTGAATTTTTTAAATAAAAGTTTGTTTGGTAAGATGTATTATAATGCTTCCAAAAGTCATTATAAAAGTTTGTTTTAGGAGAATGGATCATTTTTCACTTTATAAAAGGGCTCGATTCATGTAAATCTATCTTCAATTTAGTGATACTTTCTGTTTTAGAGGTCTGTTCTTTGTATGAGATTGTTGGTTCCTGGTGTTTATCAAATGGATCAGGTTTGAATCTTGGGATTGGAGGGGCTACATGGATTTTGTTTTCATTACTCTTGAATTCCACGTGTGGTAGATATAATTTACATTTTTTTTAATTATATGTACGCATCTCTTTTCTTGCTCCTGAAGGCGAGCCTTGGTGCAACAGTAAAGTTGTTGTCGTGTCACTTGAAGGTCATGAGTTCGAGTTACAGTAACATCCTCTTGCAATGCAGGGTAAGGCTATCCCGAGACCTCGCATTTGCGGGAGCTTCGTGCACCGGGCTGCCCTTATCTCTTTTCTATCTCCTGGTGTTTGATGTTTAACCTTTCTGTGCATGCAGGGATATCTGCACTATCTTGAATATTCCTTTGCTTAACTTTACCTTTTGAAAGCCAGTGACTATTGCCCTCTAGATTCTGTTTAATTAGTCTTGAATGTATCTCATTATCTCAGTCTCTCCTGTTATCTTCCTCAGAAGGCGACCTATATCTACACTTTTTTTTTTTCTACTTTCCTATATAAACTTAATCAACAGCATATGTTTTGGTTAAAGTAGAACTTATATCCTAATCTTTCAGAAATTGGTGGAATGAAAACTTGATTGGTTTGCAGGGAGATCTAGACATTAAGATTGAAGAAGGCTCAGCGCGTTTACTCCTTGACTTAACTCCTTCTAAAGTTGTTTCTACTGAATTGACTGTAAGCTAAATATTTATGTTCTTGACTTTAATCCATATAAATTTATTTTGTGATTTATGTGTAATATAATTCTTGCATCTTATGGTGATTAATCATAGATCTTGGTGGTCTTACATTCTACATCATACTCTTGATTCTGTTAACCAGTACGCGAAAAGTTATGACAGATTAAATATTTCTTTCTGCTCTTGATTTTGTTTTGTTATCTTATGCTTTACCATATTGTTTACTTATGGAATCAAAGAATTATCATGTTAACCTTTGATTGTTTTCTTAGTAGATAAGAACTTTAAATTGTTTCATTTTAATACTGGGATTGTTCGATGATTTTCTTCTCTGGTCATACCTGAATGATATATATCCATTACAGGATTCGAAATCTCAAGCCGTATCGATGTTTTGGTCTTTGACTAGAATGATATTGTTTCAGTATCATGCCGACGTTTTGATGTATGATGTTAGTGATAAATTGGAAGTGGAATGAGGAAAGAGATGAAAAAGAAAACACAACTATATAATTAAGCTCAATCTTTGCTTTCCATCTGGAATGCTACAGTTTGGATATCATCTTGTGTGGAGATAAATTATATAAAAAATATATCATTATGTCAATTTTAACATGTCAAAGGGTGTCGAGAGTTAACATGAAATTATACTTGTTGACACAATTAACACATGAGACATTGTTTTGGTGCCGAGTAGTATCGAGTTTTGATAATTTATCGGAACGATACATTTTGACAGTTTTGCCCGGCATGGAATGAGATTTCAAATCATGATCCATTACACAGATGAAAGTTTTGCTTTGCTATTTCAATTATGGAGTTCTTATGAAATGCTTTGCTATGTAAGGGCATATAAGTTAAGCATCAAATTTAATATCATATACAATCATCAAAACAACTATTTTCAATTATTTTTTCATTTACTCTTATAATATATTTGAAGGCCTTATTTTAGTTCTGAGTTGGCGGATCTAGCCTACCTCATCAGGATGGAGAGCAAGTTGAAAGTTACTCTAAAATCCGCTTGCCTGATCCTTATTGGTCCGCCTCTATTGAGAGGAATCTTCATCGAGGTCTCTAATTTGCAAGTTAGAACTTTAAAGAATTCAAAAAATGAGAATATTGTAGTGCATTAATGACCATTACATAAGTGTACCCTAACCTAAAGGTATTAATGTGGACTAAACCCAATCTGCCTCCCTCAAGCTAAAGCATAGACACCGTCTATGCCCATCTTGTTGAATAAATTGTTGAAACTCTCATAAGTGTAATGTAAACTCGACCCAAAAAATAATGAAATAAAAAACACACTATTTGTATGTAGGTGAACAAAAAACCTAGGGTAGTCAATAAAGTTCAAACAATGATACTTCAACCTCAAATAAACAACATTCTAGAAATAGTTGATAGAACACAAGCAAAAATTTCTTTAACCTTAGATCAGCCAGCATATCAATAAGAAGGAGAGTTAAGAAAGGATGAAATAAAACTAGAATAAGAGATAAGAGAGATTTCAGGAACAAGTCTCTCGAATGGGACTTGTCCTTGCAATGGCTTACATAGCATCATGAAATAGACTAAGAGAAAAGAAAAACACTAATGGGTCCTAGAGGAAAGAGGGATAACACAGCTCAACTCTTTGTTGGACATAACAAAATAAAGCAAGAGATTTCTCTGCTCAGGTCTTCATTGGAAATGAAAAGCACACGTCGGTCCTTTTCTAGAGATTTTAAGGAGAAAGGACAGCAAAAAGGGGATCAGAGATGGAGCGGACAAAAGTTCTAAGGAAGGCAAGGGTTTGTCTATGTTCAACATACATCAGATGCAGATGATCTGTTGGAAGAGACGGCTCTTCTCCAAGGGTATGCTCAGAAAACATCAACAGAGAAAATAATAGGAGACAGGACAGATCTGGCAGTCGCCATAGTGGAGAGGAGGCAAATGGATCAAAGGTCAACAATTATTTGCAAAATGCATGGAGAGAGAAACAGAGCAGACAAGTACAAAACAAGGGCTCATAGATCTCTGTAGCAAGGGAAGAGATGGAAATCTATTAAACGACGAAGACGAGCAGAAAGAAGAGTGTGCTTGCCATGGAGGAAGAGAAACATATTTTGCTGGAAGATGAGGAAGAAGATGGAGTGCTTGCTGTTGACAATCATCCAACAGTGGCCATAAGGAATAGAAGAAAACAGATCTATTACTGGCAAAGTATCCGAAGGTGCCGGAATGGTTGGATCCTGAGTCTCTATAGCAAGACGAAAGAAGGTCATGACAGGAATCTGCTGGTCCTCTTCCCTTCTAATAAAATGTTGTTTTCTGGGAAAGTCCATGCATGGAGAGGATCACACACAAAGGACTAGCCAAAACTTGTTGCACGAAGAGGATAGAATTCGGGTGGTGCTTGCAAGATGTGGACACAACACGCAGTAGACAAATCCATCACTTGAAAAATGATAAAGGCAAAACGAGAAGCTTAAAACTCGAAGGGATAGTTGTATGTTGCCCTAGTGCCTTATAGCTTCATTTTGAACTTCTATTTGTATAGCCTCTTGTATCAAATCTCTAAGTAGACATGACTCTTAGGTATTTTAAATAACATAGTAGGACTCTTGGAACTAACAAACATCTTAGATACTTTAAACATCTCATTTATTAAAAACTCCTAGAGATTACACTATTGGATAAAGCATTTGACCTTCGTTGGCTACTGCATCATGCTCCTTTAGTCGAGGAAAATTGGTGCCAGTGCAACCAAGAAATGGTGTTAGATCAGCAACATTGAAGGAGTTTGAGACATCACACTCAACAGGAAGATCGACCTCATATGTGTTTTCATTAATTTTGTTTATAAGACACTATTGGATAAAGAATTTGACCTTCGTTGGCTACTGCATCATGCTCCCTTAGTTGAGGAAAATTGGCGCCTGTGTAACCAAGAAATGGTGTTAGATCAGCCATATTGGAGTTTGAGACTTCACACTCAACTGGAAGATCGACCTCATATGTGTTTTCACTAATTGTGTTTATAATCCTGAACAGTCCATCCACACAAGGCTTTTTCTTTTCAGAATTTCCTCTAGGAAATCTATCTTTGCAAGGATGAACCTAAACTAGATCTCATTCTTTGAATTCAGCATGTTTTCGATGCACATTGATTCTTTCAACATATTTGACATTTTGCCTTGAAATATTATAGCGGATCATATCATGCATCTTCTTGATTTGCTCAGCCCTTGAGCATCACTACTGAATCTATCCTTTGTTGGAAATGGCACTATATCAAGCCGGCTGATTGGATTTGCTCCATATGCAATTTCAAAAGGATTATGCCCTGTCGTTTGATTGACAGAATAATTGTAGGGAACTCTAGTTGGAGCAAAAGCAAGTCCAACTGCAGGATATTTTTATCGATAAAACTTCAAGGAAAGTTTTCCAAGCTGTGATTCACAACATCTGTTTGACCATTTGTTTGCAGGTGTGCGGTACTGCTCAATTGGAGTTGAGTTCCCAATTTCCTCCATTGAGTTATTTGAGAAATGATCTGTAAACTTGGGATCCTTATAAGAAGTGATTTTCAAAGAACCTACCATTAAGTTTAACAACGTCCAGAAAATAAAGCTCAACAATATTGGATGCATAAAAAATCTGTGCAAGAAATAAAATGTCATTTTTGAGAAGTGATCAAGCACCACTGTAATTGAATCTTTATGACATTGAGTTTGTGGCAATCCTAATACAAAATCTAAACTAATATCTTGCCAAGGAGCCTTTGGAGCGGGAAGAGGTGTGTGTAACCTGGTGTTATTTTGATGAGACTTGACTAGATGACAGGTCCAACACCTTGCAATGTGTCTCATAACATCTTATTGCATCTATGGCCAACAGATGTTTTTCTACGTTCAACTGGAGTTTCATCCCAACTAAAATGACCTATAAGATTACTGTTATGAGCTTTAAAGATAACAACTTCTCTTAATGAACTTAGAGGAACACTTCAGGAATTCCCTTTGAAAGATAGTTATCTTGTATGAAAAATTGATTGAATGGTTTGTTAGCTTACTCTTCCAGATCTGGTCAAAGAAATCATCGCCTTTATAAAGCTCTTTAAGCACCTTAAAGCGGGAACACTCACTTGTAATGTAGACAACATAGAATGTCTTTGAGTTACAACATCTGCCACTTTGTTTTGCGAGCCTGCATTGTGCTTGATGACAAAGTTAAATACTTGAAGTCTAAAAAGCATGATGTCGATTGAGCTTGTTTATTCTTCTTTGTACGTGGGATAATTCCTTCAGGATGTATTTAGTTTCTCACTAAAAAAAGAAATTGGCCTTCTTTCTTAGTTTAGAACTGCAGTAATGCCCATATTAGGACCATTGCATTCAACTTCGTTTTTCATCTGGTAAGAAAAGGACACGGGCATTTCTTACCTTTTCCTTAAAATGTTGAAAACTCTGTTGAGCTTTTGCAGTCCACTTGAACAGACCCATTTTTAAGAACTCAATGATAGGAGGATAAATGAGGTTACAACTTTTTGGTGAACTGTTGGTAAAATAAAGCTAAACCATGGAAACTTTAAAATTCGTGAATGGTTTTTGGTTCTGGCCAGCTTACAATAGCTTCCACCTTGCTTGGATTCATCTTTACTCCTTCATTGGAGACAGCATAGCCTAGAAACTCTAGGATATTAGTGAAGAACTCACATTTCTTCAAATTGGCGTATAGTTTTTGTTCCTTTGAAAGATTTGCGAGAGACGACTCATATGCTCCTCCTTGCCTTTGCTGTAAACAAGAATGTCATTAAAGTAAATGACCACAAACCTTCCAATAAAAGGGTTAAACACATGATTCATTAGTTGCATAAAGGTGTTGGGTGCATTGAAGAGGCTGGATGGCATCACCATCCATTCATGGAGTCCATGTGTCTTGAACGTAGTATTCCATTCATCTCCATGCCTTGTGGTATCCACTTCACAAGTCAATTTTTGAAAAGATCAGAACACTGGAGTTGATCTAAGAGATATAGGTGAGGAATTGGGATATGTAGCTTTGTTGGGAATAGAAGAACCAGGAAAGAAGTTAATGTAATGATGAATATCCCTCATAGTCAGGGAGGTATGTCATGAAGGACAGCATATACAAACTCTTTTAATAGTGGTAGTTTGTGGGGGTGGTTAGTAGCATATTCATTTCCTTATAAAAGATCAAAAGCAAAGGCTGAGTGTAGGGTTTTTACTTCCCATAAAAGCTTGGTTCTGGAGAGCAAATTCTGCCTCTCTTCTTTTGTTGGTTTGGACATCCCAACAAGCTTGGAAGAGCCTAATACAACGTAGTCGTCAACGTCATCCTTTGTGAAAGAATAAGTGTTTCGATAGACATTATGAATAGTTCTTTGGTCAAACTGCTGGTCTTTCAAGAAGTAGATTACAAACATCCATAGGGTGATATCACAATAGACCTCATCCTTTTATTTATTACCAGTAGAAAATTAAACAAGGAAACACTTACTCATCTTGATTTCTTCGTTCTTATTTAGCTAAGTGAGTTTATAAGGCCTTGGATGATTCTCTACTAGGAGCTTTAGTTTCTCCATCATTCTGGTTGAAATAACTTTCTCAAAGTTGTCTTCATCAATAATGACGTCACAAACCTCTCCATGGTGGGTACATCAAGTATGTAAAATATTATGATGCAACTAATAGGGATCATCCTCCGCACATTGAATTATCAAGTTCCTGCAAATAAAGAGCTCACCTTGATCAACAGATGATATCCTCTTTTGTTTGGCTAATATCTATTTCTTCCCCATAATTCGTTTCTTTATCTATAAGAGTGATGATGCGCTGATTCAGAGTCCGTTGTAATATGTTGGTAACCATGACACTTAAAACATTCAAGAGAAGAGAGTTAGCTTTTGATGGCCTTACTTCCTCCTTGCTTTGTGGTTTCCTTGAAGGCATCAGCTGTGATGATATGAAAGGTATTGTGAAAATAATAACACTCTGGTTGGAAGAGCTCCCTTTAGATTAAAAGCGATTGCTAGATGGAACTTGACCTCCTTTTGTTGTTTTTCAACCTTGAAGGTCAATTCGATGGCATTAGTAAAATTTCAAGAGGGCAGCAACTTCACAATATTTGATATTTCTAGATGTAAGCCACCTAAATAATGAGTAATGGTTTTCTCCTCGAGTTCTTCCTCATCACATTTGAGCTTAAGAAGCTCAAATTCATTCAATAGTCTATTTCTTCTATACGAATTTGCCTTGTCTAAAGTTGTGGAATTTAATATACACATCTTGCTCATAGATTATCAGCAAAAAATACTTAATTCCATCTTGTTTTGATGATGCTCTTCAATGTTTTGATCCTCGTTTGCCTTCATATTCTCTATGCCTGTTTAGATTATCTCATCAAAGAGAAGCATATTTCTTAAGGTTAATGGCCACGAGCTTCACCTTTCGATTCTCAGGAATGTTCTTGTAGTCAAACACTTGTTCCATGGTGTTTAGACAATCAATGAATTCAGCAGGATGCATCATATATGGAATATCAACCTGTACCTTGTGCTATGTAATCACTTCTTTATGATCAATCTCAAGTCGAGAAGTTTGAGATTGAAAATAAAAATCTAAAATCACAAGTTGAAGGGATGAAGAAAGCTTTTAAAAAAAATTCTCCAAAAGTTCCAAATATCTAGACATAAATATAGAGATGAATTATAGCAAGGTCAAATTGGGATATAAGTCTAAATCCAAGGAAAAGTCCTATGCTTCATTGATTGTTAGAGGTCAACTACAGAACAAATCATATGCACCATTTAGGTATTCCATTAAGAAGGCCAAGAAGGTAGAGAAGAAATGGGTGCCTAAAGGAGTACCTAGTTAACCTAATAGGTTTGTTTTGAGTTCCCAGATATACATTTTGTCTATCTAGATTTGGTTAGGGTGTGCCAATGAATGGGGGGAAGAATAGCTAGTTCCTTATGAAGTGGGGTATGTATTTGGTTCCCCTCATGCTTTGTAATATGTATAATTTATATGCTTAATTGCATAATGTGGATAATTACAATATCTGATTTTTATCATGTTATATTAGTTGAATGATGCTCGATATGTTAGATACATGCCATGTATAATGCATGGTTTATTTGATTGTTTTGGTGCAACTAAATCATGTTAACTTGTATTTTAGGCACACACTTGATACGTACTTGACAAATTTAACATGTAATTTGACACATAGTATCGATATGATCATAGATTCACCATAATTGCCTAACCATGAACACATGTAATTTAGCCATATATGTGTTATTTTCAGACTGATTGGATTAAAGAGACAGTGGGTAGAGGTAGGTAAATCTCATTCGTGCCTGTGCAGATTAGCAACGGAAAATAAATAACGACACATACAAAAACATACTACACGGCAACATAGGCAAATCGTGGTTTGGTAACCCCTATGCTCCTACTCCAACGGCCTATGATCCTTTCGGTAGATCACTCCCGAACTCTTAACTTTTTCCTTCAGGATCAGGTATCGGAGGTGCAAAAAGATTTATAAATTGATTAATAATAGCAAGAGGTTTACAACAGAGGAGTAGGGGATTTACAATAAGACATAAGAAAAGATACAATGAAACGTTGTTGTAGATAATTGTTCTATATTATTGTTATTTCGTGGCTTCTTGAACCCTTAAAATTGTTGCCTCCATGAAATGAATCTTTGACTCGATCTTGCTGAGTTGGTGCTCATTAGTCAACTGCTATGCACCATCAGTCAACTTTTCAGATCGAGATCACAATCATTTCCTTCAGCGATGACTTCATCCAAGGTTCACCAGTCAACTAGACCTCACTAGTCGACTAGAGAGCAGAGAGCTTCCTTTCTCATTAAATTTGAGTCGACTACTTAGTTGATTCAATCATCGGTCGACGGGAGGTCACTTTGTCAATTGGTGTCTTGACCACAGTCCATCTAATGACTAAGTCCTCTTAAGTTGAGATCTATCCATGTTTAAGTACATTTTCACTCAACTCACCTTGCAAAGCTCTTCTGCCACAAGGCCTTCTCAAGTCAAGATTTGCGTCCCTTGGATGCACCAAGCTCTCGGCTCTCTTCCCATGCCTTCCTTCGGACTCCAACTATTTTCTATCAATTTTTTTATCCCTCGGATGCACTAAGCCCTCGACTTTCTTCTCGTGCCATCATTGTCACTCCGCTTACATACTCCACTTTCCAAACACAATTGCATTCAATGCTCCTTGTCCTACGGTTTCTCGGGTGTCCATACCACCCTTCTTCGATCATCATGGACCTGAGCCATCGGGTAACCACGACCATGGTCGCACCAAGTAGTCCAAACTTGTGGTTTGATCAAGTCTCTTCACACTCAAACACATATTAAATCACAAGGCGAGGCTTAACTTAAACCTTTTGTACAAACATCAAAACTCATAGTCACAGCAAACCAATAGTTCCTCTAAGATCCACGAATAGCTTAATATGTGTTCTTCCTCTATCATTTCTTCTTGTTCTTTTTCCCATGATTTCTCCAATTGATCAGTGTAATTCAACAACACCTTGGTAAGTCATTGGCACCGGGGACAAATCTCATTTTGGCATGGAACCAAACTTTAAACATTGATTATGAATGGTTGTCAAATCAAGGTTCATATCTTGAATTGTTTTGACAAATTATTAATTGTGAATTGTGCCAAGTTGTAAATGATAAGGTTCAAATAAAAATTAAAAATGTGTTTAAGAAAAAGACCATTTTATTTGGAGTAGCTTTGACATCCAAAAATTGTGCAAAACAATGAAATATTCCATTTGATAGATAATAGTATAGATGGACGTTTATGTTAATTCATAACAAAGTATATAGGTTTATTTGTGATAATGTGCAAATTATTGTTTATTTTATTAAGAATTGATTTGAAATGAGCAATAGGAAATTTTATTGGTAAATGTTTTTTACCTAGAAAAATCATTGTTGTCAAATAGAAAATAACTCTAATATTACATGAATTCTAAGTCATCATTAATTTCTCTTGCATTGCTTTTTTATAGATCGGACGTGGCAAGCATTGATCTTCTCAGTCGTTATTAAGTGTAGAATCCACCTTGATTATTGTTGACTTTGTCTCTCCATGGGAAATTTTTATTCCGTGCGACTTTGAGATTCTACTCTATTGGACCTTTATATTTAAGTTAATGCTTCTGCTTTTATTCTATAATTATTTAGATTTAATTTTATTGTATTGGGTGTTATTCAATATTTTTGTTGGTTAGATTCACTTTCAACTATCTGATTTAATTTTTAATAGATTTTATTTCTTATTTTTAGATTAGTATAAATAGTATTGAATTGAACTGAATTATTACAACTCTTTTCATTTTCAATTTATATGTAAAAAATCATATCATTTTATGTGTAAATCTTAATGTATTGTGTGGTACAAAAATTCTGAATCGTATGAGTAATTCTTATCATCATTAATTTGATCACCAAAACTTTGAACCTTTATTCTGATCATCATTTATTTGTTTATGGGTAAATTCAAACTGAAATACCTATTTTATCCTTTTAAATTACCACCTAAATCATTTATTTGTTAATGGAGAGGAGCATTTTGAAAACAAAAAAAAAAGAAACCTTAGGGGGTGATTTTATATTTATCAAATTTTTAAAGGCTTTTTGAAAAAGCTAATAAACATTAAGGGGCATTTTGAAAATCACCCGTTGTTTATCGTTGCCAATTCATGTTACAGGTGCAAGTGAAGTGTGGATTGACTTACATGGATTTTGAAGGCCGATCAGATGGGCGTTCTGTCAAATCAATCATTGCTCATGTGGCTCCCTTAAAACTTGTATGTGTCACAAGCTAACGGAAACATATTTTCCAACTACCTCATGTCCATGATATCAAATTTTCATAACCAGCTTGTTTATTGCTCTTGATGTAGACAATGGGGAAAAATAATAACCACTGTATAATCTGCGAAATTCTTTTTTAAGGTTTTAGTGCATGGATCTGCAGAAGCTACTGAGCATTTGAAACAACACTGTGCAAAACATGTTTGCCCCCATGTTTACGCCCCGCAGATCGAAGAAACAATTGATGTTACCTCTGATTTGTGTGCCTATAAGGTATTATGTCAGCATTTCTCTTTTCTTTTCTTGGTTGAGTGCAATTGAATTTTTTTTTCTAATTAATGACATAATTGAAAAACAGTAACCCTAGTACAGCATAGTGATTATATTATCACATTCTTGGGGGTTCACTTGTTTCTTATATATATACACAGGTTCAGCTTTCAGAGAGATTGATGAGTAATGTTCTCCTCAAAAAGGCAAGCTTGTTGCACACCTTTTCTAACCTTGTTGCTATTCGCTTTCTTTAAAAATAGTCATGAGTTTTTTGTTTCACTTGCCTGTTCAATGGGGGTGGTCATCGCTCTTTCAGAAAATAATGGTTTTGAGCACAAAATTGTGTATCAATTGCATCTTTCTTCTAGAGAAAAAGTAAATAGCAATTGAACATTCCTGCTTGGAAAAATGTAAATTATTGGTTGAACTGTATGTTTTGACACTTCGATTAAGAGAATAATTATTCAGTCTACTAAAATAGTTCTCATTGACCTCTTTTAGTTGCAGCAAGAAAATCGGTAAATTAGTTCTGACTCATGTAACTTTGGATTTGTTAACATTAAAGGTAAACCTTAACGGATGATGATAATCCTACTAGATGAGTTTGTTATCATGTCTATGACAAACAATTCATTTAAGAATAGTGCACTGATATAGGTGACATCTAATTTGCTATAAATTATGAAAATCCTTCTTGTTTTGTAACTAAATGTAAGTTTCAAGCCAAATCATCATGTTGTTAAATTTGACCAATGTTAGATTCAATACCCAGTTGTCTTTCATGGTTAATAGAATAGGCTTCTAAGTGGTTGCATTTACTTACAGCTAGGTGATTATGAAATTGCATGGGTGGATGGCGAAGTAGGAAAGACCGATGACATGCTTACTCTGCTGTCACTCCCTTCAGCTCCTCTACCCCACAAATCTGTTCTCATAGGAGATCTGAAATTGGCAGATTTCAAGCAGTTTCTGGCTAGCCAAGGTGTCCAGGTATTCTTTTTCCAGGTTATCATCAGGTTTGACAAGTATGCCCGCCTTATTCATCTTCAATCGATATAAACCCACAAATATTTATTTTCTCTTCAGGTAGAATTTGCTGCGGGTGCCTTGCGTTGTGGTGAGCACATAACTTTGCGCAAGATCAGTGATGCCAGCCAAAAGGTGAACTCTGAATATTATTTCAAACCTTGAGTTCAGTGACGAAATGAGAACCTTATCCATCATAGGGATCTCTATAAATGATTCTTTTTTTCTTTCGAGTACATTCCGAACTGTCATCTTTTCATGTCCAATAATTGTTCTAAAAGCATATACTTCCTTGCAGTAGTTCCAATTAAACTGTTATATTTGTTCTAAACTCATCTTTTGAGCCTGCTTTTTCAAATTCTTTTACCTAATCTAATATAATTTTGTTCTAGGGTGGGAGTGGTCCTCAGCAAATTCTCATCGAAGGCCCATTGACAGAAGAGTACTACCAGATACGCAAGTATCTTTATTCTCAGTTCTACTTGTTGTAGAGTTCGCAAAAAATATTCTTGCTGTAGAATTAATTGTTTAAACTAATTGAACAATTACTTTGATCTTCTGTTTGGCCAGACGACAACAGATTCTGTAAATGGATGGAAAAAACATCCATCTATAAAAACACTCAGAGGGAATGCGAAAAATTAGCTTGGCAGTTAAGGCAATACATGCGATTTTCATTAGAAAACTATTAGGGAGAGACGAATCTCCCTGAATTATGTTAGAAAGTATCCCTGAAACCTCTTTGTTATGTTACTTATCTTTCAGGTGAACTTATGGTGCATTCCCACAAGCCATCCAAGATTCCAATTACTCTATCAGTGTGAATGAAAGAATATTAGTGCAATCATCTTCGGATCAAGATTAATCAAGTTGACTAAATTTGGATTAGCTCGATTTTTAGTTTCGATGTTTGACAATATGTGTAAAAGAAGTTAAGTAGGTCAAGCTTGACTGAAAACTTGATTAAAAAAATCCTAATTAAGATTAGGCAAATGAAAAGATTTAGTGGGACTAGATAGTGGAAAGTTCTAGTGGAATTAGGTAAATCTAGTTGTGAACTAGATTAAATTAAAGGTGGGTCAATTGAGAGTTGAACACTTGATACAAGAGAGAAGTCCTAGAGGGACTAGGCAGACCTAGTTTGTAACTAAGTTAAGTTCAAGGTGGGTGGAAGCTGAACACTTGGCACAAGAGAGAAGTCCTAATGGGACTAGGCAAATCTAGTTGGGAACTAGATTAAATCCAAGGTGGGTCAGTTGTGGGCTAAACACGTGGCACAAGAGAGAAATTTTAGTGGGACTAAGCAAACCTAGTGGGAACTAGGTTAAGTTCAAGGTGGGTAAGTTGGAAGCTGAACACTTGGCACGAATAAGAAAGTCCTAGTTGGGAATTAGACAATAAAAGGCCTAGCAGAGTTAGGCAAGGGAAAGTTTAAGTGAGTTAAAGGTTGATCGGAAACTTGGTGATGAAGCCCTGACAGGTTTAGGTTAATCAAATGTTAGGTAACAGAAAATCTCAACGAGTCACGGATGACTTTAGGGTTAGGTAAAGGAACCTTAAACTTAGATTGAGAGTTTAGGGTCTAGTAATAGATTGGGTAAATCAATTGGCTCAAGATAATCAATTAGTGTAATCGATTGAAACTGTTTTCGCGAGAATAGAAAGAGTCGGAATCGATTGGTCAATTGATTAAGGGTTTACTAATTGATTAAGGCATGTTCTAATCACTTGGGAGAAGCCAAAATCGCGAGTGCATAGTACGGTTCAGAATTGATTGGTTAATCGATTTAGTTTGATCTCAATCGATTAGGCTCAGTTTCAATCGATTAAGAGATTGTTTGTCGTGAGAGCATAGTACGTTTTGTAATCGATTGAGCAATCAATTAAGATCTGGCTAATTGATCAAATGATTAATTAGAGTCATTTTCATGAGAGAATAGAAGGTGTGAGAATCGATTGGGCAATCGATTAAGCAGTTTTCTCTCTGAACAGTAGCTTTTGAATCGATTGAGTAATTGATTAAGAAACTGATAATTGATTGGTATGACTTATCAATCGATTAAACATTCAAAATAGAGTCGTTCTGTAGGTTAAACGATCGACTTATGACGTGATAATCAATTGGTAGGTAAGGCTAATCGATTACCAGGCGGAAATCAACACGAATAGCGTCCATATAAAGGGAGCTTCGTCTAGGATTTTTGGTGCCGATTCTTGGGTGTTTAGAGAAGAGATGTTATTGTATTTCTTACCACCAAGAGACAATTCAAAGCAATAAGAAAGCGCTTAAAATAAATATTCATATAAAATTGTTTGCTTTTATTGTATTGCTTTCATTTTTTTGTTGCATTTCTGGTGTTCGAGATTGTATGAAGTTTCTTCACCTCC
This sequence comes from Hedychium gardnerianum, assembly GCA_038050645.1. Taxonomy (NCBI): domain Eukaryota; kingdom Viridiplantae; phylum Streptophyta; class Magnoliopsida; order Zingiberales; family Zingiberaceae; genus Hedychium; species Hedychium gardnerianum. Next base: position 7,675,806 of record JBBUKS010000035.1, read on the forward strand.
TAGAAGGAGATTTTATAGTGAAACTGTGAGAGATTATCAGATCCTTGAATTAATTACCTCAAAGAGGTAGATATCAAGTTAAACCCTAGGTGTTAGTATTACTTCGAGTTTTTCACTATAAATCATCATCGAAGAAACGATTGGAGCTAATCACCCCCTAATTCTCTACATGTCCTAACAAGTGGTATCAGAGCGAGGTCGCTCTTCTTTGAACTAATCGCCGAAAAAGCAAAGAGTTAATGGAAGAAAAAGTTAAAGGGAAGCCTTAATTTCTACAAGTCAAAGGACTTATTATTAAGGGAGCTAATTTCAAAATGGACTTCCAAAATGGATTTGAATGTGGCATCCGAGCACCTCCACCATTTGAATTGAGAAGCTTCGATCTTTGAAAGTCAAGGGTCGAAAGTTTCTTCATGGTGGAGATAGAGTAATGATTTGTTCTAATGGAGGAATTTCAAGCTCCAATAGATGGCAACAGAAAGCTCCTCAAGAAGAAGAAGTGGACGGAAGAACAAGTCAAGAGATCCGAGGTCAATGATAAGGTAACCAAAATTTTGGTTAATTTATTGTCTAATAATTTCTTGTGCAAGATAAGAGAATATCTAGATGTTAAGGAGCTATGGAGCAAATTGGCCAAGCTCCATGAATATCCATCCTCAATGAAAAGTCAAGAAAAAAATAAAGAGGGAAACTCTTTATTTCAAGTACATAAGGATTCGGAGGTTGAGAGACATTCAACATCCAATGAGGAAATTGAGCAAACATTCACCTCAAGGATTGAGAGGGAGTGCTTGTTAACACCGGATTGAGAAGTCTCTACCTCTAAAGCAAATGAAGAAGTGTGTGTTACCTCCACAAGTCAAGACAGTCAAAGTCATAAAGGTATATCTATTTCAATTAATAAAAATAAAGATCATATTATATGCTTTGAGTATAAAGAGAAGGGATATTATAAGAGTAAGTGTCCCAAATTGGTCAAGAAGAATATTAAAGTGACACCCAAAGTTAAGGAGAAACATAAGGAGGTCGGTCCCATGATATGAAAGAGCAAGGAGCACATTGTGTGTTTTTCTTGCAATCAAAAGGGACTATCGAAACCAATGTCCAAAGGAGAGGAATCCAACCAAGAACCAAGGAGGAAGCTCAAATCAAAGGGAATCTTTCAAGATTAAAACTAAGGTACAACTAGTTGGTGGTATTGCCTTATATTATATCATGATAGAAAACATATTAGAAATAAGGTTTATGATTTTAATACTTTTTATCATGAAAATAGAAAGTATGATAATTCTAAGAATAATTATAAGTCACATCATACTAGAAATAGATTTTATCATCTTGGCACTAATTATCATAAAAATAAAAAAATTTATAAATATGATGAAAAGCCTAGGTTGTTTAATAATAGACCTACAAAATTTAAGGAGGGGAACAATCTAGGCAAAAATATTAAGAAAACTAGATATATGCCTAAAAAAGAAAAAATCAAGAAAATCATGAAAAAATCAAAAGTTGAGGATTTAAGAATTGAAATTCAAGTCTTGACCTCAAAATTATATAAATTAGAGAAGATCTTTAGAAAAATGACAAATGAAGAAAAAGGATCCAAAAGGAGAAACATAGATTTAGGAAGACAAAAGTCATCTAAGGACAAGAAGGGTTTGAGATACAAATCTAAACCCAAGAAAAATGTGTCATCATATCATAGAGTTTCATATAGCTATGGAACTAATCCTAGGTCTAGAAGTCAAGTCAAGGTTATAAGGAAAGTTATCCCTAGAGTTGACCTTGAGGAGATTAGTATGACTAAGGTTTCTAAGAAGCCTAGGCAAGTCACTAGGAGGGTTTCTAGGAAAGTTATCTCTGATGAATACCTAGAACATCTAAGGAGCATTAATAGATTTTGAATTCCTAAGAATATATTCTCTACACCCTAGATAGATTTCAGGGTGTGTCAACCTTAATTAGAAGGGTAGTTAACTCAACCATAATAAAGGTGACACCTTAGGACATTTTCAAGATATTGTGATTTCTTGAAAATGAGAAGTTTTATTTTTACTCTTGGTGGTAAAATGTGAAACGCTCGCCCCCAGCGCCCGCCAACTCGTCCCAGGACTAACACGAAAGAGGTAAATCACGGGGGCTAGTTTACTAGTCCGAACAGTGACCAGTGCATGGGGGAGGACAAGAACCTGACTACTAGTCAGGATTTGACTCTCAGACCTCATGGTGGCAACGCCCCATGCACTAGCTATCAGTCCATCCCGTGATTAAAAGCGACTCGTTTGAAGTTAAGGAGGAGTTGTAAATTCAAGATTGAATCTTTAAATGTCATGACATCAATTTTGGAATTTCATAAAGATTTAGGACTTTAAATTATTATTGGTGCAATGATAGAAATTGAAGTATGCCTTGTGGAGGAGTTACACCTTAAAGATATGATTTTAGTAAGAAAGGAATTTTTTTTTTTTGGAATAAGGAGATAATGAAAGATTAGGAATCTTCATTGTGATGATTGAAAATAATGGAAGGTTGAGAATTTTCATTATGGTGAAATGAAGAAATATTCAAGGTGGAGTATTAGATACAATGGGAGATAGATGACCTCCATTGGGATGTTGAAAACAATGAAAGGGTATGAGACCTTCATTGTATTATTTGACGTTAAAGAGGAGTAAATCTCTGGGAGAAATTTTTCAAGATGAGAAGAGACTCTTGGGAAGAATTTTTTGTGTGTCAAAGGGGGGAAAAGTGTATGGTTTAAGTTAGGAAACTCTCATTTATGTTTTGGCATGGGATGAAGAAGGGAGTTGGGCTAATATGGGTTAGTCTAACTTAAACATATTGTTAAATATCAAAATGGGAGAGATTATTGGTGCAATCGTCCTCGGGTCAAGGCTGATCAAGTTGGCTAAGCTTGGGTTGGCTCGAGCTTTAGTTTCGATGTTTAACAATATGTGTGAAAGAAGTCAAGTAGGTGAAGGTTGATCGGAGACTTGACTGGAAAAGTCCTAATTGAGGTTGGGCAAACGGAAAGACCTAGCGGGGCTAGACAGTGGAAAATCTTAGTTGAAAATTAAGCAATGCAAGTCCTAGTGAGACTAGGCAAATCTAGTTAGAAATTAGGTTAAGTCCAAGGTGAGTCAGTTGGGAGATGAACATTTAGCACAAGAAAGAAGTCCTAGTGGGACTAGGCAAACCTAGTTGGAAATTAGGTTAAGTCCAAGGTAGATCAACTGAGAGCTAAACACTTGACACAAGAGAGAAATCCTAGTGGGACTAGGCAAACCTAGTGAGAACTAGATTAAGTCAAAGGTGGATTAGTTGGGAGCTGAATACTTGGCACAAGTGAGAAAGTCCTAGTTAGGAACTAGGCAATGGAAGTTCTAGCAAGGCTAGGCATGAAAAAGTCCAAGTGGGTCAAAGGTTGACCGAACCCTTGGTGAAGAAGCCTTGGCAGATCAAGGTTGACCGAATGCTAGATAACAGAAAGTCTCAACGAGTCACGGATAACTTTGGGATTGAGCAAAGGAATCCTAAACTCAGATTGGGAGTTTAGGGTTTAGTAATCAATTGGGTAAATCGATTGACTCAAGGCAATCAATTAGCGTAATCAATTGAAGTTGTTCTCGCGAGAACAGAAGGAGCCAGAATCGATTGGTCAATTGATTAAGGGCTCACTAATTGATTAAGGTGTGTCATAATCGATTGGGAAAAGTCAAAATTATAAGTGCACAGTAAAATTCGAAATCGATTCAGGTTGGTTTCAATCGATTAAGAGACTGTTTGTCGTGAGAGCACAATAGGTTCTGTAATCGATTGGGCAATCGATTAAGGCATGGTCAATCGATCAGGTGATCAATTAGGGTCATTTTCACAAGAGAACAGAAAGTGTGAGAATTGATTAAGCAGTTTTCTCTCTTAGTAGCTTCTGAATCGATTGAGTAATCGATTAAGAAATTGGTAATCGATTGGTATGACTCATCAATCAATTAGACATTTAAAATAGAGTTGTTTTGTAAGTTGAACAGTTGACTTACGATGCGACAATCGATTAGTAGGTAAGGTTAATCGATTATCAACACGAGCAGTGTCTATATAAAGGGAGTTTCGTCTAGGATTTTCAGTATCGATTCTTGGGTGTTTAGAGAAGAGGTATTGTATTTCCTACTACCAAGAGATAATCCAAAGCAATAAGAAAGCGCTCAAAGTAAAGATTTATGTAAACTTATTTGTTTTCATTGTATTGCTTTCATTTGTTATTGTATTTCTCGTGTTCAAGATTGTATGAGATTTTTTCATCTCGAGATTTTCATAATGAAATTATAAGAGATTCAAATTTTTAGATTAATCATCTCAAGAACTATAGACGTTAGCATTGTTTTAAATTTTTTATTATAAATCATTATTGAAAAAAGTGATTAGAGTTAATCATTTTTTAACTCATGTACTACATGTCCTAATAAGAATCACTTATTGAAGGTGCTATCACCTTTGATAAGTTCTTCCTACCTATGACGTCATTCAGTATTGTAATTTATATTTCTCTTCCCCAAGGTCTTAGGACGGATAGTGGAGGGGCATTTCAGGTGAGTATTATCACCTTTGTATCATACGACTGCCGGTGATGAACTTAGGTTCGAGTTCTGCGTCAAAAAGAGTTAGTGAATAATAATAATCTGTAGTTGCGAAGTATGTTCCTTATGGTATAATCATAAACATGTAAGATCATCTTTTTTTCTCAAGCAAATCGAGTAACAGCTAAAATAGAATTATGATATTTTTACTTTAAAAATGAAGTCATTGTATATATATATTTGGGATCATAATATATTTTTAAAAAATAAATATTAATTTTTTAAAAAATAATTTTTTTATATAAAATATTATTAAAGATATTTAATTTATTAGTAAATTTTAAGATAACAATACGATACATTTTATTTTTGCATTGTCATTAACAGGTCACGTGATAATAATTTTATGAGCTTTTTTTTATTAGTAAAATTTTAAAAATATTTATTATTATTATTTATCTAATAAATATTTTTAATTAAATAAATAAAGTTAAATTTTATCAAAAAAATAATAAAAATAATAATTAAATTTGATAATGAATGATAAATTATTATAATATTATTAATTTTATTTTTTTTATTAATTAATTTTAACTTTGAAAGTCGCGACGTAATCCTAAAATTATGTTATTGTTATATGATTGGAATTATGAGTTTGAGATAGGAAAATAATTTATTGTAAAAAAAACATAAAATTGTATATAAAAATTTTTATTAGAAAAAAAATAATTAATCAGGTCGGGTAACGTCGGATCTAGGGTGATCGGTTTGGTCTCACGAAAGTTTTTCGCCGGCCACCAAGATAAATCGAAAAGTGTTAATAGAGGTCCATCTAAATGATCAATATTTTAAGGTCCGTTTTAATAAACTTTTATACAATTGTGGCACAAGACGAAACGCTCGCCCCAGCGCCCCCGCCAATCCGTCCCAAGACCAACACGGAGGAAGTAAATCACGAGAACTAATCTAGCTAACCCGAACAGTGATTAGTACTTAAAATAGGGCAAGAAC
>JBBUKS010000035.1:7681493-7705718 GCA_038050645.1 Hedychium gardnerianum
CCGTCGGTATTTCCCGACGGATGTTTTATTCCGTCGGAATATACTGACGGAATTTAATTCCGTCGGTAATTCCGTCACTATTTTGATATTTTCTTGTAGTGAAAGATTAATTAAATTAAATTAATTGACCCAAATTAAAATTTTGATTAGGTTAATTTGAAAATTTAATTTAATTTAATCAGTTATTTTGATTTAATTAGTTTGATTTCGATTTTAAAAATCCGAAATTGATTAAACTGATTAAACCAAATCGAAATAGGAGTTTAAAAATTAAAATCCTTAATTCTTAATCTTACTCGCCTCCCCTTCTGACTCTCCTCCTCTCATTCAGCCAATGCTCTAGCCTCTCCTCCTCCCGACTCTCACCTCTTATCCTTAAGCTCTTATCTTTCATCCTCCTCCTAAAACTCTCGCCTCGGCCTCCCAATGTTTTTGCCTAGGCCTCCCCTAATGCTCTCGTCTCTCCTCTCAATGTTCTCGTCTCTCGTAGTCGAAGCTCCTCTCTCCCTTCTTGTTGTTCTCACCATTGGTGAGACCTTTGCCGGGAGCCATCTGAGTTCCCTCGTCCTCACACAAGACGCAGAGGCATGTGGAGGATTGCGATCTGAAACTTGGAAGACGGGCTTGTGCTTGCTTGATTTCTAAGATTCCTAAGAGTTGGAATCAATCGGAAGGGATCACAGGGGAATGCCAGCTGAAAACGACCCAGGCCGAAGTTCTCAATGAGACTTTGTCCCCTTCCTCTTCAAGCTTCCTTTAATGAGAGTTCAGAATTTCCTCAGATAATAGTAGTTTTTTAAAAAAAAAAGTTTGATTAATTCGATCGAAAATTGAATTAAGTAATGTTTTATCAATTCGATTTCTTCAATTTTTTTAGAAAATTCGGTCGGTTAATTTATTCAAAAAATAATAATTTATTTAATTTCTATTAAATGCTCAATCCTATGGGACCTGGAGGTGAGGAAGGCAACTGAGGGGATTTTCTAAAGAAAGGCCACCCCTTTCATTGCTGGCCACCCCTTTCATTGCTAATATCTTAACTACAGAGCTTCTAACGGACTTCTGACATCCTCAAGTGGGGGAATACAATGATTCCTCTGAACTAGAGCATCATTTGTGTTGTGCCGGTCTTAGAATTTAGTCAGGACACTGATGAAGTGAAATATAGGGTATTCCTAGCAATATCGGTGGGTCTGCGTAACAGTGGTTCAATATCCTAAAATCCAACACCATCAATTTTTTTGACGACTTCCGCTCCACTTTCTTGCATCACTTAACCAGATGTAAAAAAAATAGCAACAAATCCCCTTGAGTTTGTTTAGTCTAAAGCAATGGGAGTAGGAGTTGCTTCAAGAATACATTCAATGCTGCGCTTGAGCGGCGTTGCAGGTGCCTTCTGTAACACCAGAAATGTTGACTAGTATCTTCTCTCATGGTCTAAAAGAGAGAGACTTCTTCTAGTCTATACTGAAGAAGTTCCCATCAGATTTTGATGAGTTTTTCGGCCGAGCCAAGAAGTATATCAATATTGAAGAGACGCAACGATAGAGGCAAGTGCATATTGTTGCTCGACCTACCTAGAGGGTGTCAAAAAAAGATAGAATACCAGCACCAACCAAAAGCCAGGCCCTCAAGGTGCTTCGCCACATACACACCCTTATAAGTGTCCAAGGAAATGGCACTATAAATTTTCAAGGAGAATCAAATGCTTTGACTCCTAGGTTCTGGGAAAGGACGCAAATGCCATCAATCCAACTACTTTTGCTCCTTCCATCATGAGTACAAACATGTTACCTAAAGCTGCCAAAAGTTGGATCATGAGCTTAAGTGGGCTGTCGTGACCAACCCGCAAATGAGACCACTCTTGGTCTCCGAGGAGAACCCTTAAGAACAGGGTCCGACACCATACCATTCCAAGCCCCTACTGCGGTAAAGTACTCAATTGTGGCAAAAAGACGAAACGCTCGCCCCCAGCGCCCCCGCCAGTTCGTCCCAGGACCAACACGGAGGAGGTAAATCACGGGGTTAGTCTAGCCAGCCCGAACAGTGACTAGTGCATAAGGGGGGCAGAAACCTGGCTACTAGTCAGGATTTAACCTATAGACCTCATTATGACAATACCTCATGCACTAGCCAACAGCTAATCCCGTGGGAACAATAAACTTTTATACAAGACTGTATTGATGGGAGTTTATATATTGGATTATCTTTTTATAAATTTTAATTTTAATAAATTATTGATACGTCAAAAATATTTAATTTATAATTTTTTTATGACATAATAACTTGTGTAGGAGCAAGCACAACAATAACATTATAAAAGTAATGATGAAAGATAAAATAGAAAGAGCAAAAAATAAAATTTAGAGATAAATAATTTAATACAATATTGATAATAGGTAGGACCAATAAATATTTTTAATTTATTAGATAAATCTAACTTTGATCGGTTAATTAAATTTTATCAATAAAAAATCGTTAGTCAAATTGTAATCAGAAAAAATAATAAATTATTAATTTAATTTAATTTTGATAATAAATGATTAAAATTATTTATTAAATGACTAGGAAAAATTAAAAATTATCGATAAACCTAATTTTGATCATTAAAAATTACATATCAAATATAACCACAACCATCAAAAATTAAAAATTACTATCAAACCTAATTTAACTAATAAAAAGTTAAAAATTATGAGTCAAATTTAACTTTAACTTATAAAAAAAATTAAAAATTATGGATTAAATTTAACTTTGATCAATAAAAAAATAAATTTTAAGATAAATTTAATTTTATTATTAAAAAATTAAGATTATTGATCAAAATAAATTTTGACTAAGTTATTTTAATCTATAATTTTAAATATTTATCCAAATTCACATGTTCCCGACATAAATTAATAATTATATTTTTATTTAATAAATTATATATATATATATATATATAAATTGGAGGGCTACAATAAAATAAGAGCCCTAATCTTGAGCTGACAAGGACACTTTCGAGGAGAAATATGAGAATTATCCCGGATTGACACGGATGATTTATATAGAAATATTATTATAAATAAATTCAGGATTAATTTTTAGTTGGTATGAAATATTTCATTAATTGTCTCATCTTATTTTATATGTGTTATTATTATTAGATGAAGCTCTCATGATTGATCTTCTTTTTAAAAAAATGAGATTTTTGGAGCTGTTAGGTGAAGGATGAGAATTATAGGCAAAGTAAAGCATAATGAAATTCGCCCTTTTCTTTTATTCCCTCGTCTCTGATGCCTGACGCAGTCATATGATCCGTTGATATTTTTTATGGATTCTTCATCCGCCGTCCACGTGTGCTATTTCCATTGACGGCTGTGATCGCATGATCAAAATCTTGGATCCCCATCAATGGCCTGTAATGCTGCTTAGCCCGTAAAGTAATGTTCCCGCCGGCCAAGCTGTGACCCCTATAAATTTGGCCTGCCCTTCCTTGTTTAAACCCTAGCTCCAACTCTAGCCGCCGGAGATATGGATCCCGTCGTCAAATCCAAGGCCTCCAATGGCGTATCGCCCGGCGGCAACTCCAACCTCGTCCTCATCCTCGACTACGGCTCCCAGTACACCCACCTCATCACCCGCCGGATCCGGCAGCTTTCCGTCCTCTCCCTCTGCGTCTCCGGAACCAACTCCCTCGATTCCATCGCTAAGCTCAACCCTCGCGTCGTAATCCTCTCCGGAGGGCCCCACTCCGTCCACGCTCCCGGTGCGCCGTCGTTCCCCGACGGCTTCCTCGAGTACGCCGAGGAGAACGGCGTCTTCGTGCTCGGCATCTGCTACGGGATGCAGCTAATCGTGCAGAAGCTGGGGGGAGTCGTCGACGTCGGGGAGAAGCAGGAGTATGGGAAGATGGAGATCGCCGTGGAGGGTGAGTGCGGGCTTTATGGGGCGGAGGTTGCTGGCGGGCATCAGATTGTGTGGATGAGCCACGGAGATGAGGCGGTGAAGTTGCCTGAGGGTTTCGAGGTGGTCGCCAGGAGTCTGCAGGGATCAGTGGCCGCCATTGAGAACAGATCCAGAAGGCTCTATGGTCTCCAGTACCATCCGGAGGTAACGTTTCTTTGAATTTTTTTTCCTGTCTTGTCTGTTTGCCGGTTTCTCGTAAAATTGCCAAAGCATCTTCCTTTTCTCTTCTTCGCACAAGTGATTTACATGCGCTTCAATTCAGTGAGAAGAGATCCATTCTAGTGTGTTATCAAATGTCCAATTTCAAGATCCAAACTTTAGATCCTGCCGTTACTCGCCACCAAATTGACAATTTCTGTTGATTTATAAATAATCTTCCTTTAGAGGTTTATGGTGACAATGATGTTAACGAGTTATTTTTTTGTTTCAATTCAAATTTCATGTCTGCATCACGAAGTCTTTTTAGTTTTGTGTGCATTCAACAATTGCTTGGGTGTTGTAGTAGAATTTTTTCAAGCCATAAATTGTAGTTTGAGAATGCAGTTATAACATTCATATATTATTGCCATTTTCTTTGGATCTGATAGGTCACACATTCTCCTCAAGGAATGGAGACACTCCGACATTTTCTCTTGGACGTTTGTGGGATATCTGCAAATTGGAAGATGCAAGATGTACTCGAAGAAGAAGTTAAGGTTATCAAAGGTATGGTAGGGCCTGATGAGCATGTGATTTGTGCACTATCTGGAGGAGTTGATTCCACTGTTGCTGCTACTCTTGTTCACAAGGCAATTGGAGATAGGCTTCATTGTGTTTTTGTTGACAATGGCTTATTGAGGTTAATTACACTCCTTGCTTAGTATCGTTACGAGATAAAAGCTCGATGTCATTGCATCTATTTGATATGATAAACCTTACCTGCTATAGGTACAAGGAAAGGGAAAGAGTCATGTCAACCTTTGAAAGCGAGCTGCATTTACCAGTTACTTGTGTAGATGCTTCTGAGCAGTTTCTGAATAAGCTAAAAGGTGTTAAAGACCCTGAGATGAAGAGAAAAATTATTGGTCACGAGTTCATATGCATTTTTGATGAATTTGCTATAGAACTAGAGAAAATATTGGGGAAAAAACCTACTTTCCTAGTCCAGGGAACTCTCTATCCGGATGTAATCGAATCTTGTCCACCTCCTGGAAGTGGAATGACTCACTCTCACACAATCAAGAGCCATCACAATGTTGGCGGGCTTCCGAAGGACATGAAGCTAAAGCTTATCGAACCACTAAAGTTCTTGTTTAAAGATGAGGTATGATATATCCAGTTACATGACATTTTTTATACACTGAATGATTCTAACATGCCAAGTGATTGTAAGGTACGAAAACTTGGACGCATTTTGAATGTTCCTGAATCATTTCTAAAGAGACACCCATTCCCTGGACCCGGCCTCGCCGTCCGTGTGCTTGGCGATGTAACCGAAGGAAATGCTTTGGAGATTCTTCGGCAGGTTTGCTTGATGTCTTCTTCTTGAACTTTGTTCGCCCCCCTCAAGATACTACCCTCTTATTAACATATTTTCTAGGTGGATGAGATTTTTATCCAGTCAATCAAAGAAGCTGGCCTCTATGATTCCATCTGGCAAGCTTTTGCTGTTTTTCTCCCAGTGCAATCAGTGGGTGTTCAAGGAGATCAAAGGACACATTCTCATGTCGTCGTTCTACGAGCAATTACTAGTGAAGACGGAATGACTGCAGATTGGTTAGTTCCTAAACATGATTCTTGAAGTAATAGTGATTTGTGGCACAATTGTTAAACTTTTTTTTGAAATCCTGTCAGGTATTACTTCGATCATAAATTCCTGATAGACGTGGTTCGAAAGATATGCAACAATGTCCGCGGCGTCAATCGAGTGTGTCAAGACATAACATCGAAACCACCTGCAACTGTGGAATGGGAATGAGTTGGAACACACATGAAGATCATCGACTTGTTAGTTATTCTGCGGCAGTGGTTCCAACCGTAAGGTACACACACGCTGCCTGTATAAGCGTTATTTGTGATGAACGCGTTTGAACAAATTCTAGAAATTATATACATATTTATCTATTAAATTAGTAAATGCATTATATTTTGTGCTGTGTTCAAAGTATATATATATTGGTTGAATTATATTGTGACAAATTGGTTGACTTCTACTCTTCTATGTGTTAGTGTAGCATTGTTTTTAAGTCTATTTATTATACTGAGTTTATTTAAGATCATTATTAAATAGGTTTGACTTGAATTAGAACTTTTTATTTAGCACAACAAGACACTGTTATATCTATAATTTAGTTGAACTATTATTTTTATAATTTAGTTGAACTATTATTTTTATAATTTAGTTTAAATGTTAAATATCAAATGAAAATATCATATAAAATGTATGTCATAATTTCAAAAGAACATAATTAAAGTTTTCGAGTTAATAAATAAAATTTTAGGAATTATTTGTGTTTTTGTTTGGCTCAATATTTAGTTAAATTTATTTTTAATTATTAAATAAATATAAATGAGTTAATTTGTCATTAAACATTCATTTTGTTTTCAATCTATTCACTTAAATCTAAAAAATTGAAGCTCAACTAAAAGTTTAGACAGCTATGGTTATGACTTAGAAAAATGACATGTAAAAAATATTTTTAATTATTTGAATGTGATACAAAAAGGAAACAATTTTAAAGTCGGCAAATAGAATTAACTTGATATGCTGCTTTTATTTTATTTTTTTTAAAAAAAATATTGTGGCATTTTTTCCAGAAAAAACAAAATACAGCGAGTGCTCATAAGAGAGAAACAAATTATATTTATTATTATTAAAGTTTGTGTTATCTTTCTCGATTTGCAATATTAAATATTGCCCATAAAGTTTTATATTTACATTTAGACAATAATTAGAATTCTTGAATTTTGGTCCATCCAAATTCACGAATAAAATTAATCTCTATTCTATCCATTGAAAAACAGGTTTATCGGGTGATATTGTTGAATTACAACTCGAATTCTATTGCCTTTAATTGTTCTTTTTAAGCATGAACTCTCTCCTCAAGCTTCGCAAGTATTTTTTTACTTTTCATATAATTTAGGAATAAATTATGAAAAATATAATATAATATAATCATCTTCTACTAAAAAATGAAAGCAAACATTTTTTACTACAAAAGTGAGTGTCTTTTACTTAATTTGATGTGTAATAAAAGACGATGTATTTTTCTAAGTAATAAGATTTAATTTCTAAGTATGATCTGATATTGATTAAATTATTAATAAAATTGAGACAGTATTTAAGAAATAATCAAAAATTATCATGTTTTCTAAATTTATTTGATAAATAAAATATAGAATCGATCGTTTATTTCAAAATTAATTATATTATAAAATTTGAATACCTATTATAAAAAAAAAATTGAGTGCTTTTTACTTCATATGCATACTAGACTTCTTATTTGGTATTTTTTTTCCCTCACTTTATTCTTCATTTATATTCTTTAAGGTGAAATTGAAGTTACACTTTAATTTATTATTATTATTTTTTTACTTATTCTATATACTCGTAAAAAGGAGAATTGTATTTATTTTTTTTTGTTAAATAGAGGTGTCTAATTCTTTAGACCAATTAATCTTAAATTCGATCCCAAGATAATTTTTTATCGATCATCATAATTAATTTAGAAAACATAGATGGGTTCTAATAGATGACCTAGAATCACAATGATTCGAGCACCATGGACATGAAATGTCTTGTGCGGAAATTGAACCCTCATTGCATGGGAGCTCGTTCTAGCTCTTATCGTCACACCATGCTCCGGGAGGCGAGAATTATACTTTTTTTTTGATAATTTATGTGTCTGACTCTTATGATCTAACTAATACTAGAGGTGACTAATTCGGTCTCATAAAAAAATTTCATCAACCACCAGAGTAAATCAAAAAGTACAGATGGATCCTTGCGAACTCGTTGAAATCCACTAGCATGGCCTCATGGAATTTTTCCACTAGTCACTAGGTAAATCGGGAAATACAGATGGAACCTGACAGATGGCCCAATGTCTCAAGTTTTTCAAACTCTCCAAGTATAATATGTCCTAGGTGAGATTTAAACTCTCGTTGTGTACTGAGCTTGTCCTATTTTTTACCATCTCGGAAGGCAAAGAATGATACATTTTATTATTTTTTAGGTATTCAAATATTCAACTTTTATGATCTGATTAATTTTGGATGTGATTGATCTAATCTCACATAAGTTTTTTACCCGCGACCAAGATAAATCGGAAATAGTGGATGAGTAAAGAATTATCTGCCACTCTGACGGCCCTCCCATGACTACTTCACATTATTGGGTGAGAATAAATCAGAAAACTAAAACAAACTACCACGTAGGAGGATATTTCCGTCGACTTCATCGGAAATCGATTCTTACTCAATTCTACAAACCTATTACATAGTGACCAATTTAGTTATACCCTAGGGCACGAATTGTATATCTTAAAAATGATGAATTAGGTAATATCAAACATGGGGCGATCAGCCTAGTCCTATAAAAGTTTTTTTACCGATCGTCAGAGTAAATCGAGAAGCGCTTGTGATGGATGATCCAAAAGCCCAGTATTTCATGATTGTACGTCACATTTAAAAGATTTTTTTTTACAAATATATTATAATTGAGGATTAAATTATAAATACCTAGATCTAATGATTCATAGCTCCAGGAGTAAGACTTGTACATCTTAGATCTATCCGAAAGTTGTAATCCTCTAAAGTTAATTATAAAATTGAAAGAATTGTTATAGAAGTTCTTTAACGATAATTACAGTGATTCTCATATATTCCACTTAAAGTGATATGGAGATCTAAATCCACTCGTTATGGTGATATAAAGAATCTTGTTGTCTGGGATAATAGTATAATAATTAGATTTTTTAATAAATAATTAAAAATTTTAAAATTTTAATTATAATGTATTATAAAAAAAATCATGAGAAATAAATTTAAAAATATTAATCATTTAAATGAATATTCATTAATATTTCTTGATTTATTTGGATGATCAATAAAAAAATTCTTTGAAATTAAATTATTCATCTCTAAAATTAATTAGATTGAAAAATTAAATATATATATTATTAAAATAAATAAATAAATAAAAATAAAGAACACCTTTGCTCAACTACCTGCATATAGCTAAAGTAAATTGATCAACTTTTAAAAGGTGATTGACCGAAGTTGAGCAATCCCTCAGTCCGGGTAACTTGGGCTGACCATATTGAACTTGGGTCGATCCATAAATAACAATTAATAAAAATATTGAAAACGAATATTTGACCTTTATATCATATCGAATGGTAACAATTAATCATTTTGAAAGACTAACTGCTGGTCAGAAATAGTAATAATCATTATTCAATCATTTAATATTATCCAAGTTCAAAGAAGAATCCTACTACTTGGGAAAAAAGGAACACAAAGTAGAGCAATGAGTACAGTGCTTAGAGCACACAGTGAATTCCATCAAGAACAACTCTTCTTTTATTTGTTCGATGATAATATTCGGATATGATTCAGTTCGCTACGTAATATTTGGTTGCGAATGTGATTAAATTATTATATCTTGAAAAATAAAAGTACAACTAAACCTATAAATATTGTCAAAAGGATAAATCTATTTTTAAAAAAATAAAGTCACCTCCCCATTTGACAGCCTTGCTTTGTAACTCAGCGACCCTACTTTTAGCCTTACAACCTAATCTGCTAGGCAATCTTATCTTCCCACTCAACACCTCCCTGCTTAGTCTTCCGACTCAACAACTTTGCAACTCAACCAAGCCACTAGGCAGCTCGACCCATTTGATAGCTTGGCAACTCGATCACTCGAGCTACTCGATAGCTCGGCCACTCGACAACACAATCACTCGGGCTACTCGACAACTTGACTCACTCAAGTCACGAGGTAGCTCGACCCATTCGGTAGTTCTATAACTCGATCCACTCGAGTCACTCGATAGCTCAGTCACTCAGGTTGCTCGACCTCTCAGGCTACTCGACAACTTGGCCACTTTACCCACTAGCTTAGTCTTCTCGATCGTATCAAGTTAGTTCAGCCTTCCCAAATAGCTCGACTTACCTAGTAGCTCAGTCTACCCGGCCCAGTTTGGCCTACCTCAAGTCAAGCCCAACTCGACAGGCCATATAGATCAGAATTTAAATTCAATAATTTTATTATCTTCGATGAAATATCGCCTACAATGTAAACAAAGGGAAATCTTGGGCTTTATTGGATAAAACGTTACGCCTAGGCTTTCATGCTTGTTGAGATTTGTTGGGCCATAGAGTGAATTCATGAAATTTAGCTTTTTGTGGTATTTAAAGCCTAAATACAGTCTATGTTTTTGAAAAAAAAAAAAGAAATGTCAAAAAGAGAAGAAACATCCTCCTAATGGCTAAAGGATATTAGCATGGACACGACGAGTATCTAAATCTTCGAAATTGTAGTTTCATGTGTTGAGATGATTGTACGATTTGGAAAGGATCAACATGTAAGGTTCGTCGTTGTGGGAGGCATTTGAGACGAATCAAAATTGTCGTTGAATTCAAACTTTAACAAGGTGGAATATAGTCAAATGATTGGGGAAGCAAGTTTTAGTTAATGCATTCAAAGGTGTCATCATAATCTCATTCATGCTGTTGGCCATAATTAAACTTGCGGTGGCATTGGCTATGCACCATTGATGGTGTTAGGCACACACCATGGTGTTGTGCATACTCCATTAACAGTGTTAGTCTATCATCAATGATGATGTGGGTATTGCTCCGAAATAATGATACAGTGATAATAATCTTAATTTCAACGAATTAATAAATAATCGATTTATTCTGATGATTAATAAAAAAAACTTCCAAGTCAATCACCCAATTAATCAGCGTAAGCTGATGATGTGGGTCCTATTATATTGACAACGTTAGCCTAACGGTACTATTTAGAATATTTAGTCCAATGTTTCTTGGTGTCATCGTTATACAAACTACTATGTCGTTGGTTATAAACATGGTTATTATAATCTCAAGAATCAAGATGGTATAAGCCATGTTCCGGTGATGATCTAATTGTTTCTGCAAATAATTACAATGGAAGAAAAAAAAAAGACAAGAAAGCCACACAAGAATTAAATCATTCAAACTGCTGTACACCACGACATGTTCATCAGCGAGTTCGGACATTTACATGGATAGGGGAAACAACTTAACCATTCTAATTTCACGAAGATTTTGGTTGATTCCCCATATATACATGCACAATACAAATTGGAAGGGTTATGACTTACATCAAAAGAACTTCGAAAAAAGACAACATAGAAATCGCTAAAATATGCTTCAACTTAAACCTCGATCAAGATGAATGTGGCACGACTCTAGAACAATGGGCCCATCAAAGAATCAAGCCTATTGCTATAACAATGGCAATCTCTGACATTTAAAATATTAAGTTGTCTGTAAACGATGAGATATACAGTCCATTATCATGGGGCATTGATCTGAAATTCTGAGGATTTGAAGTTTGTGAGTGTTTAGTCTAGTTTAACGCCCCCCATTCCTTTTTGCTTCTAGCAAAGAACCATCTTTGAGTGCTTCTCGAGCTTCATTCTCCATCCCAAGAGCCAAAAGGGTAGCAGCCTGAAGATACAATGCACTTGGCCATGTAGGTGATATAACTAGTGCCTGCATTGCATCGTTAAGAGCTTCCTGTGGCATATCATTCATCAGATATGATAAGCAACGGCGTGCAAAAATGGTTGGCGAAACCATTGTCCCAACATCAATAAACTGCATGTCACAGAGTATTTGGTTATTAGACTTTCATGTGCAGTATCAATGTATCTGAACGTAGAAGTTATGGATTTCAAAAGAATGCGAGGCAAACAAGTGCAGGGCTCATCATATTAGCATTAACAAACAAACACAACTCCTTATTTCTGACGAGATCAATTGATTCAACTATCCCTTCAACCTTGCACCAATATTTCCAAAATGACATCGATAAAAAAAAATTGTTACTATTAAAGTTCACAATATGGAAGTTAAATTGTATGATACATACTGATATGATAGGCATGAAAAGGCGCATGAAGAAAATAGCAGTTTTAGGGAAAAGAAAAGGTACAAAAATACAAATGATGGTTCCACAACTAATAGGCGTTGACTTAATGATTTTTTGTCATCTATAAGAGAACTCTGATGATATAAGATCTTACTTAGATCTACATGTTTCTGGGGCCAATGTTTACTCTGTTCACTGTTATTCCAGAATGTGGTTGCATGGAACAATTCATTTAGTCGCATGCTCCTGCTTAACCTTCATAGCAGATAAAGAGATAATCTAAGGCCTTGGCTCTCGATCTGAAAAAAATGGTATCTTTAAAATGCATATCCTTGTTTCTCTAGAGAAACAATTTCTACTTTAATATCTAATAGGATTGGATTACAAATTTAAGTATGTAGTTTGGTTATTATCGCACTGCGAAATTAACACAACTAATAGAAAACATGCTTGTTCATTATTGAACTTTCCTATACAACTTAAAAGAGAGAATAGAGTTACATCAGTACAATCTTTTCAGAGAGTTGGGATATTAAGACATGACCTTATTTCTAACCCTTGGTTAAATGTGGTAGTGTAATTATTGATGACCGACAGAATGGATAAGCGTTTCTACCAGCACAAAATATGAACAATAAAGACAGTGAGCACGAGAATAAATTACCTGAGTGTAGCACTCAATTGCCGTATTAAAATCCTTGTGCCTGAATGCAGTATCACCCTTCTTTTTTGAGTTAAGTGTTTCTTGCATTTGATTCGTCCACATTTGAAATGACAGCTAAAAGAAAGGAAATGAACAAGATGTGTACAATCAACGAAATGCTTTAGGCATTTTGTATGCATACAAGTCTGCTATTTCAGGTCAAGAAAAAGAAAACTTCTCATATGCAAACCTCATTTGTTGTACCCTCGTCATCTTTGTATCCAAGTGCTTCCAATATTTCATGAATTGCAGTCAAATCCATTCTGGAACAAGCTTCACCCAGGGGAGAAAGTAAAAGTGATTCAATTGAAGATGCGCCACCATGAGGGATATCCATCAAAACATAAGAAGGGACCTACAGGATACATCATGTAGATCTTTATAATGGATCTAAAAGCAAGATTATAAACTAATTTCTAAAACATATTGATAGCAAAGAGATACACCTGGAGTAAGCATAGCGTAACTTGCAAGATAGGAAAACTCCATAAAACCAGAACTATGAGTACGAGAAATGTGCACCAAGATTATTCTCAAAAAATAAAAATAAAATAATAATAAAAACTTTAAAACATCAAGCTTATTTGTTAGTTTGATTAACAACAAAGTACAAGTGCAAGGGTCAAAGACAGACAAAACCCCATCATGAAAGCCAAACAAAGATGGAAAGAGAAAACGAGGGAGTTGCTCACTTCAGTCTCCTTCTGGAGTGGAGTTAACGCATGTACTATTGACCTCACGTTAGGGCGTTCACGTTGTTCATATTGTAGGCACCTTGAAGCTAAGCGTACTAATTCAGTCCCATCTTCATCTGAGAATTGTCCTTCCAAACAAGAGTCTGTCAGCATATTGAAATTACGATCTCGTATCAAGTCAAGGGCCTGCAAGAAAATCTCTGGACAAATTTAGATACAACAGATACACATAAGACAAAAAAAAAATCTTGTACAACAATATAAGAACCTTAAATTCCCATTACTAAATGGAGATGAGTTGAATTTGCTGCTTGGATTAGCTGTAATCATACCAATGTCATCCTTCTTTGCTCAAATATCAAATGCATCAGAACTAAAGGCCAAATTAGATTTGAAGTGTTGGCTGAATGTCTCAGCCAGGCAATGGCTCAGGCATATAACAAGTTAAGAAGAGACACTTGAAGGCTTGAGTTAGAAAATGTAAATGACCTAATAAAGTTGACATTTTAGGGTGGGGAGTTGGTCATGATAAAGATGAAGGTCAGACAGCTCACAGAATGAACAAATGCAAAGTGCCTTCACTTGATTTCAATTATGTAGCACAAAATTCTCTAAGTTTTCCTTTCATGAAGGTTGTATTACTTGAAATATCTCAATATGCTATAACTAATGCTAGGTTGAACTGATCCTTGCAAAAATCAAAGTCAAGTGAGCTGATGAGAGGGACAAAGCCGGATGAAATTAAATTAACAGTTTCTTAGGATCTTTTTGTCAAGATGCGGGTAGTTTACATCTTCACAAACATGTTTATTTCATTGGGCCTCTCTCTGAAACAATGAGTTATGCCTTTTTGTATGGGTCGGAACTTATCCAACAAGAAATCATGCTACATTAGAACCACTATAGTTACAACAATTATAAACTGAGGTTTCAGTCATCGACTCTCTATGAGAATGTCTCAGGCCTAGTAATTGCCATCCCTTTGTGAGGAAGCCCTCCTCTCACAAAGTTACAGGATTATTTAATGAGTTCCTTAAAGAGAGTTGTCTTGTGCCCTAAGTATTCACTACCTAGACATTTGTATTAATTGTAGGTACATGTCCTTTGATTGAAAGTAGTTAAACTTTCCTACGACCGAAGTCGAAGTAGACCCCAAGTGAGAAAATAACATGGGACTTGGATCCAGTTGACCCTCCTCGAATTTGTGGTTCTTCACTTACAACCACTCAACTTCCTTCAGAATTAATATGCACCCTAGTGTCATTGAATCAAGTTTAGATAGTCATCAAATGAAAAGGCTGACAGTGTTCCTGAGCATTAGATCCACAATTTGTGATAGATACCATATACAACTTCTAGATTAGCAAGAGCAGCATCGCCACATCTTGGTAATGTCAAGTGAGTCTTGAACTCTTCTAAAGCTTGTCCATGTCGAGCAAATTCCACCTTGCCCACATTACCTTCCCCTCAAGAGGAATCTTTCCATGTCTCGACCAAGTTGGAGGATGCTCGGCAAAGGTCAAGGTTGTCCACACCCCTCCTTGTCCAGGAGCAATCCTAGTTTGCCCAAATAAGACTAGGCTTTTGGCTCAGATACCTCAACTTTAAGTGAAGGGAACCCAACTAAGGTGGGGCTATGGCTATAGCCAAAATGGAGGTTGTCTCTTCCCCATTATGCACCTCAGCCAACCTTTAAATTTTGGAGCTCAAGGTCATTGGGAATAGAGATGCTTTAAATTGTTGAGATGGCCTGCCAACATTAAGCTTGCTACGGGAGCCTATTCAAAAAGGATTCGTTTGATCCCTTGACAAAGTACACCATCAGATTAAAGTCCATGTCTAGAAAGAAGAATAAAGATCAATTAGTACTTTGAAGCGAAAGCAAAGAAATGCAAATTCAACCTACAGTCCAAGAGATATTGGAGCATGTTGGAGGTACTAATGCGCTCAGAGGCCTCCTGGATCTCCTCTAGAGAAAATCCAAGCAAGATGTGAACGACCAAAAGGGAGAAGGTCCAACAAGTGGAGATAGGCCAATCTAGATGAGACATAGAAGAACTACCCCTTCACCTCTAGATAAAAGAATGAATTCCAAGGCTCTTCCAAGCAAATGAAGTTGAAATAGTGTAATGGCATTCTTAAAGGTGTAGTTGTTAGCCCTGACAAAATAGCCTAGCTTTGACTCTAAACCTAGCTTATTTCCTTCAACAAGGAAGACAACTAAATGACATCATGAGGTGGGGAAAAATGACTTGTGATGAGATCCCAATAGCTTAAAACTTGAACGATAAAGATTAGGAGAAGAAAACAAAGCCTAGCATCCAGAAATTCCTAGAAAAAGGTGGTGCACACTAACAATCAATTTTGGACCCTATCATTCTTAGAGATTGCATCAAGTAGGATGGAATTTGATATTTCTAACGAAGTTTATCTAGTTTGGATAAAGTGACCAGTGAGAACTTAGAATGAGTATCCTCCCAAGCTTGCCTTGCCTTGCCTTTGTGGCAGCATTAGGCCTAACAACATAGAGGAGACTAGCTTCCTCAACAAGCTCCATCTAGGATACTGAGGCAATCCTTAATGATGGGAGATCAATAAATGTTCATTCAAGGGAGGCATTGCATTAATATTGAAATGTTGCCTCAAGTTACCATCACATACAAATCAAGGCGAGGGGGTAATAGCCGAATGTTATTGAAAGTCACTCGACTCAATAGTGCATACAAGATCAATGCAACAAAAACAAGCAACTTTTTCAAAGCCTTTTGAGAGCACTGCAACATTTGGCATAGCCTTTTGAGAGCTTTGGAGAGCATCCGCAGCTTTAGCATCCTCCACACAAAGAGACAAAAAAGAGAAACTAGACTTTAGTGTCTCTCTAAGCCAAAGATAATTAACCACTAAGACCCTTAATTCACATCTAAACTTAGCTAGCTTACCTGGACAACTTTCGAATGCCTCAAGCAAGTTACATCTCAACAAAAAAAGACTATTCACCTCGGGTGAGTTACTTCCACCTCAGGCAACCCAAATGGCCATAGTTTGCCTCAGTTGAACTAAGCTCACCTGAACAAACTCAGCGCACTCATGGTCCATCTTACCCACTCATGGTCCACCTTGACCAAAGTATGTCTACCTCTAGTGAATGGAAAGGATTCCAATTAGCCTCATCCAGACCTAAAATGACTTGTGCTTATCTGGCTACAAATCTCAAACTCAAGCCCCTCAGTTGAACTATGCACCCTAAACAAACTCAACCCACTCATGGTCCACCTCAACCAAAGTGTGTCTACCTCTAGTGAATGGAAAGATTTTCAATCAACCTCGTACAAACTCAAAATGACTTGTGCTCATCTGGCTACAAATCTCAAATTCAGGCCCCAGCCAACTTTCTTGATATAATCGGCATACTTCTAGAATCAGTTGTAAAATGACCATAACAATATTAATGGAAATTCTTAAACTAATATTCTTAATCTGTTTCAATTTCTATCAGTCTTCTTTTTTCATAAACTTATCAGATCTTTTTCTCTCTATTCATTTATTAGCACTAAGACCTCATAGATGGGCATCGTATCTTATTAGATAAATTTTAGAAAACTTTATCCAAATGTGGCACCAGCTAATTATCCAAGTGTTTCCATGAACAACCAGACTTAGTAATTGCACGTGCTTTGACATTATCTCTTGATTTTTAATGCTAAGCAAGGACATAGAAAAGCAGTCATACCAGTTAAAAGTGTTGTACATAGTAAGTGGGCATTCTACCAGTTGGACATTAGAAAGTATTTGAGAAATCAAGAATGTAGTGAATCATGAAAGAACACAACTCACATGACTAGGAGGTATGTGCTTTCCACTTAGAACATCAAAGAGCAAAGTCCCAAAGCTATATATGACACTTTCTGGTGTAACCCTTCCTGCATATCAACTAGCAGCAATGAGATGACTTGTGGCATTATGCAGAAGTGATATATGAAAAACAGAATTAGCACAATGCAAGATATTGCATTGAAATCTCTCGACTAAAAGAAATTTTTTAAAACATCTATCCATATTAGACATACTTGGAATCTAATAGTGACCAAAAAACAAGAGAGTTAACCTAAAATTAGAAAAAAGGATATTGCATAAAGTGAAAGGCTGAAGTGAGCCATAAGAGTTGCAAATCCATCAAAGAATAATAATTAATATGATACTGAGTCCATGTAGTACTTACTGTTCCTACTCCCATGATTTGAGACATTGATATGAAGAGTGAATTCAACATCATCGAACAGAAAATAGTTACATAAACTACCACATGCATGTAGCAGTAAGCTTATGTCAGGCAGGGGAGGTTTCAGATGTGTGGTTACATAAGTTCATAATTTCGATAACACTGTTGGTTTCCAATATCAGCCCTGAACAGTATCATCTGTGTTGAGCTGTACCCACACAGCATTGGCAGGCATAGTTTTGGACTGGCAGCGCCCTTTTGATTCCCTCCTATTTCGTTTGTTTGCTTCCAAGAACAAGTTCTTTGGTCAGTGAATTAGAATTAGCAGATATATATATATATATATATATGAACTTAATATGCTAGAACATATTGTGCTGAAAAGAGTATCTCTACTATTGTCTTATTATTAGGAGCCTCTACCAATATGGGAATACAATCCTTGAAATGGATGAGAGGAAGCTTCGAAATCTCAGTCCGAGCCGGGGGTTTCTGTTTGCCGTGCCAGATGCCAGTGTCAAGCGTCAATGCTAGACAGAGGAAGAGGAGTTGTGTACCTCTTGGAAGCCTCATAGACGATTGGAAGCCTCACCATCATCACGTGAAGCCTTGCATCATCATGGTGTGTCACCTAGCCCTTGTAGGTCGCCTCACAAAAGTCCATCACCGCATTGTTGTCGTTGCAAACCACCTGAAGGCCTCGAGGGAAGTCTCACGCGAGTGCCATCCTCAAGTGAAATCTTACACCATCATTGATAGGTTTCATAATATAAGTGAATTTAGTTTGTCAGTTGACTAGCGGAGCAACATGTTTCACGCATGCCAACTGGCAAAGAATGAAATTATAAACCTATGATGAAGGGAGCCCTAAATCTTGCAACATCCTAGTAAAATCAACACTATAATCTTCCGTCATCTCGATAAAATATTGTTCCCCAAAACATTTGGCATTTGAATTATAAATGCACATATCACACAATATTCCTTAATTAATAAATGACAATTGGAGTACTTATTATATATGTAGTTACATATTATACTATTATACTTTATATTATATAGTTATTGTCATATCTAAGCCTTTAAATAGCCCAAATTGTACCTTTAATTAGTAACTATTTAGAATTGGATCTAAATTAGGTTTAATTTGGGTTTAAGTTCGTATATTTAGAGGAGGGTAAAAACATCATAAAACCTTTCATTATTTGTCAAGGACAATCAGTAACAATAAGGTATTTTATATGATTTCGTTTGAACTTTGGTTTCACAATCAAAAGAACTAATCTTTATACAAGGAGAAAAAATTCATAGATCCTATTATTTGTTAAGGATCAAAATTGGGCGATTCTAAATATGCAGGTCTAACACAGCATATACAAGCCCCATAGGCTTTCCTAATCTAGAATTTTATATGATTTGGTTCAGATTTTCGTTTCACAATCATAAGAACTAATCTTCATAGGAGGAGAAAAACATCATAAAACCTTATTCTTTGTGGTACAAGGGATTTTTGGGGTTTCCAAATATACAGGTCTCACATAGCATATACAGGCCCCATATGCTTTCTTGAAGTTAATCCCATACATTGTATTGGATGTTTTCCTTATTGCATATGTATAGGTGGCTGCATATCTTATCATCTAGACCATTATTTAAAACACTAGATAGCATCTTAATGAATTGATTAAGCTTTAAAAAATTCAAAAGAATTAAGCTTTATGAGAAGACCCAATTTATAAATTTGTGGGTTAAAAATTACTTCATAATTGGATTAACAGGCAATGCTTCTAACCGTGATATTACTGAGGTATTCCAGAGAGGAATATGGTGAGCATCTAAACCCATAATTAGAGAGGCAAATTGCAAGGCTAGAGTTTTATCAAGAGTACAAACCAGTTCTCAAATATTCAGGAGGTGTAAATGCCAAATTAGTACTATAACTCTTGCCATCCCGACTGTTCTTCATGAGGCCAAAACATGATAGTCTGGGATTACATTCCTGCAACACAACGCTTATGTTTAGAATTTGAGATGAGAATGCAAAAACTGTTATCATTGAGAACTGATATATTACATTACACATTAGCACTCACTTCGTCAAATAAAACTCTGTAGGCATTAAGATCATGATAGAGTGCACGGCCCTTACTGGTGCAATACTCTAAGGCCTCAGCCAAGTAGAGGACCACTCTTAGTCGCATAGGCCACTTCATTGGTTGTGAATCCCCTGTAAAGTAAAATAAATTAGACACAATCATGATGCAGACAGAGATGGCCATTAAAAGCATTGAAGCTTCATCCTTTCCTACTCATTCCAATTTCTTAAAAAGGAACCAGAAAAACCAATGGGATAAGTAATAAAGGAAGACTCTACCTAAATAAGTCAACATCATGATTTCTGAGAAGATATAGAAGGATATAATTTTAATAACCTTGATTTTGGTTGTAGATAACAACAGCATACTAGGGTTTTCTCCTGCATTTTTGGATGACTGAGATCATGCAACTAGAGAGACTTTGGGTAAAGTAACTGAGGCAACTGCTTACATGGCTTCAACTAGAAAGACAACCACATACAAGGATAGTATACTTTAAAGATAAGGATGCAGAACAGTTTCACTCACATATGATTCTGTTGTATCATATCAAAAAATATTTCAAGACATTAGCACTCCAATGCATAGGAGCTAAATCATAATATGTTTTTGTACATAAATTCATTTTTCTGTAATACTATGGGCTGTTTCCCAAAACCTATCTATGGGTTGTTGGGAGAATTTTGTGTAATAAACAACTATTGAAATAAATAGAAAATGGCAATAACACGTTTATCTTGTGGACAATAACAGAAAATAACAGTAATTGGCACTATGTTCGGGAATTTACAGTGGAAAAGGTGCTTTGCAAGTGTTTCATTGGGCATATATTCTGCCACAAGAAGCCTCTCATCGCCTTCGTAACAGCAGCCAAGCAAATTTGCCAATCTGTGGTTTCGAAGCTGGCCAACAGCTCTTGCTTCTTCCTAAAGGAAAAGATTACATTCTCAGCAAATGCATTTTTTTAAACAATAGCAAGTAAGAAATCAAATCAAAGCTCACTTAGCGGTTATCACTTATCAGAAATAAAAATTCTGTGAACAGTAACCGAGTTTCAGGGGAAAAAACGTCTATAAATATTTGGTAATACAAAATCGTGCATATTGAGATGAAGCCACAGTATATCACAACTCCTGTCTAGTACAAAAGTTAAACCTTTTTTCAAATAAAGGTACCTTTACTAAGTATTTTTAACACTAAACATGCCTGAGTAAATTTATTTTATCTCTCCTAAGATTGTTGACAAGAGCATTAAATTACAAAGTTTTAGGAATTTGAAGAATTTCACCTATTCAATAATACATCTCTCATTAACAAACATCCATGATTCTATATTAAGAAACTCTTTGGCAGACCAAACTTGAAACTTCACCTATAAGTTGAAAAGAGACAGTTGAATATCAAGATATACCTTCACTGCTTTAGGACTGTCACTAAACTGAGGACTGTGAAATCATCCAAATGTCCCAAGCACATGCACCTTTATAATCATTCAAACAACCTATTGACTGACTAAAAAGAGGAGGACATGAACCAGGACACTGATAATAAGCTTACAAAAACAAAGCATGTTAAGATGAACGTCAAGGTCCATGTATCCACCACCCATAACTGAATACATTCAGAATAAACGGGCAGTTCATATTACTTCAAAATGGAGTGAAACGAGTACCAGGAATTGGCGGGTATCAGGCCAAGCTGATCTGTTAAATCTCTTTACTGCAATCCTCCTTTGTGCATCCAGCTTCCCCTTGTAAACAACATTCGGCGCCTTCTCACCATGCTCTGAGACAATGTTTTCAACCGCAAAACCAGACGTAGCCAATCTCAGCTGCTCAAAAGAAAACTCCTGGAAAGGCGGCAGATCATACGCCTCACCTTTCTCCTCACTCTCTGTAACAGAAACAAGTAAACACCCATCATCACTACTTCCACTACTACCTGCAGCTCCCAATCACCAAAACCTCAAACAATCTTAAGCTCATTCTCCTGCAAACACAAACTCACCTACATCCGGAGCTTCAAGAACAGTCCCCTTGAACTGTGAGCGCCAACAACAGGGCCGTAATCTTGAGAAACGAGCTCCCATCGCAAACTCTATCAATATTCCTCTCCTCGAGCAGATCAGCAGCTAAACCATCTGGAGCTAGCTACAAACAAATGCAACAAAACAAGAAAACAAAAGGCCCGATAAATCACTACTTCAATCACTTCAAAGCAAAAAAAAAATTAAAAAAAAAATAAAACCAGAACAGTGAATTCGCAAAACAATCAAACTACAAGCTCCGGATCTAAACTAGAAAAGAGAGCAGTAAAAGAGAGTAATACCTCGCGAAGGTGGAGAAGATCCTAATCGAGAAGCTGGGGCTGGGAATCGAAGTAGGGATCGATAAAGCGAGTAGGGAAAAGTATAGATCGGATCTCGCCTTCGGTTTGTTCTTTCTTCTCTTCTCCTTTCCGTGTGAATCATAATTGTTATTATTATTTTCAGGAGCAATTTTTTTTATAGCGACATGCGGTCCTTTCAAAACCCTAAACTAATTTTATTTTTATTATTATTATTATTTATTTATTTATTTACCGTACTTGTCTTAATTTTATTATAAAAAATCCTAATTATTTCTTAATCGCCTTCCTAATTATATTTGCTTTAATTAAATCTCCGTAACGGCTAATAAGTGAACTGCTAAACTGGCAGGAATTGAAGACTAAACTAAGTAAAAGTCCCCCATGAAGTTTCTGTCCATTACTATATTTGTGGTCCATTTGCCACATACTTTGACAATCATTTTAAGTTGCTCGTGTCTTTTTTTTGTCTTTAGATCTAGACATGTTGCTTCCTCTTTGGAGTTAAACTTTCTCTTTTGTATCCGATTTCTTTTCTTCCCCATCTGGCCATCTTTTATCTTTGGCAAACTTTGTGTTCCAATCTAGTTAGACTCATATTTTGTTCAAAATATCTAGTGACTTCTATTTTATACAAGTATAATTATACCTAAATAAATACATTTTTTCCTATAAAGTTTTGCGTAACAAAAAAAGTTGTTTGTTTATACATTCACACATTATAGAATTATGCTTTGATCATTTTGAATAAAACATGCTACGAAGAATCCTATTTTAATCTTTCTAGAATATCCATTATAACGTTGGTTCGATTCTCGGCTTGTACCGCTTAGGGAGGGCCCGTGTGGTCAAAGTTGAAGACCAAATCACAATTAGCGGCGGCGATTGATGGCTGCGTCCGGGGTCCACAAAAACGGACGGTTGACACGGGCCCAGAGCCGGGAGCACACGGCACCGCCGCGTTTACCGTACCGTCAAGCATGGTCGCGTGCTTGTGCTGCTGCTGCGGTTTTACTTACGGGGGAAGGGTAGGCATGTTATATTTCAAAATTTAATGAATGGATAAATAGAAATAATAGAATTTAAAGGGATTGAATTGGAGATAATTATTATGACCGAACTGAGATATTCAAAAGTTGATCTACCAACTTTTATTTGAGTTTTGAAGTTATTTTATGTTCCATTGATTGGTTTAGTAGTATCAAATTAGGTGGTGTGGTTCGAGTTAATTTTTCTTTAGACCTGAACTAAGCTCAATTCAATCTCAAATTTGAGAATTTATAGATTAATTGATCTTAAACAAAGCTAAATCACACTACATGCTTTCATATAGTAGTTATTATATGATAGATTTATAGGATTGAATAAAAGTCAATTTTTGATGAAGTCGATCGAAATATTCTCTCATATAGTGATTTATCTTAATTTTTTAATTTATTCCCTTCTAATAATAATATAGAACCGTCGATTACTAGTTTAATGAATTTCATCTTTTAATAAAATGTAAATAATTAGATTTCTGAAGTTATGAGACCTGGGTGCTAGACAACTTAGTTGTAAAATTTAATTCAAAAACTTTTATGAAAAAGATTTAGCAATTATGATTCAAGGACCAGAACATAAATGTCCGAGTACGATACAGTGATAAAAACATAAGTATGATCCTTATATAATACAAATTTAAATTTTACGTTATTTTAAAATATTTATGGAGTTCAAATCACGGAAGAGGTTGGATATATCGTGTCATGATTTATTTATATTTTTTGTATTATATTAACTTGATGGTCAATCGTATAATTTATTATTAAAATTAATCGAATCAAAAATTTGAATGTTTAAATTTAAAAAAAAAACAATACACAAGTATTCTTTTATCCAGTTCTCTTCCATCTTTAAAGTCTTTGTATTTAATTCAAAATATTTTTAATGGTTGATTTATTTTATGAGAAAGATTTGACAATTATTGTGGCAAAAAGGCAAAAAGGCGAAACGCTCGCCTCCAGTGCTCCCGTCAGTCCGTCCCAGGATCAATACGGAGGAGGTAAATCACGGGGGCTAGTCTAGCCAGCCCGAACAGTGACTAG
>JBBUKS010000035.1:7736319-7795509 GCA_038050645.1 Hedychium gardnerianum
CTCAAATATTTATAATTTAATTTTTAATTATAATATATTATAAGTTTTTTTTCTCAGAAAATAAATTTAGAATATTAAGTTATTGAATCATTCATTATAAATATTTTTAAATTTATCTTAATAATGAATGAAATTTTTTCGTAAATTAAATTGCTCATCCTCAAATCTACAAATTGACATCAAATTTATTTTTTTTAATTAATAAATGGATTGATTTATTTTAAAAAAAACATTTTTGTTACTACTGTTAAAAATGTAAAAAGTACCATACCCTAAAACGGCGTGCGCAATCAATCCATTTTTCTAACAGATAGAGTGGGGACAGCATGATCTGTTATCACGTGTCATCACATTAAGCCTCACTTAGTGTGGTCTTCGATTCATTTGTTAATTTTTAAAATAACAAAAAATATATTTTTATTTTTTTTAAAATTAATTTGTGTCTATGTGAATCGGGTCTATTCAAGACCCTGTAAGACTCATCGTCCTCGACTCAATCTACAAAATAACATATTAGCTCCTATTTTTTTATTATTAATTATTATTTGAATTAATAAATTATTTTTTATATTAATTTTAGGATGGACTTCATCTTTTTATCATCATAATTTACGCTCTTCTAATATATTTAAGTTATTTAAAAAGATCCCTATAAAAATATCTAATTAATTAGTAAATAAAAAATTTATTATAATAAATAAAAATTAATTTTGACAGATACTTATATTCAAAGAAAA
Organism: Hedychium gardnerianum; assembly: GCA_038050645.1. Classification (NCBI taxonomy): domain Eukaryota; kingdom Viridiplantae; phylum Streptophyta; class Magnoliopsida; order Zingiberales; family Zingiberaceae; genus Hedychium; species Hedychium gardnerianum. The sequence continues at coordinate 7,737,057 of JBBUKS010000035.1, forward strand.
AAAATTTCTCATTCCTTAATCATTTAAAAGAGAAAAAATTTCTCACATATTTTAATATCAACTATAAATTAATTTTATGATTTTATATATATATAATTTTAAAATAAATTATAAAAAATATCTAAAATAAATAATTTTTTTTTATTATAATTGGGGAGTTTGGAAAGACCCGAGTGAGGTTGATAACTTTAAAGCCATAATCATTTATCTCCAATACTTTTTGAATTAAAATTCAAAAATAGCAGTCGATTGAAATTTTAATGCCTACCTATCCACGCAAAATATTCAAATCAAAGGTTTTTTTTATAAATTATTTAACACGGCTTCCATTTTTAATTCAAATATATAGAAGATTTAATATAATAATAATAATAATTATATATATTTTTGGAAAAAGGCTTATTAATGGAAGGGGAATTAATTTATTATTATTATATTATCATTTTATTCAATTCCTCTTTTCCACGGCCCTTCCATTCCAACGGGCGCCGACTTTTTCCCCTGGCTTTTATTTGTCTCGTTCGTCACTCCTCTTGCTCTATCTGTCATGGCGATCTCTAGGGTTTGGATCTCGGCGGCCCTCCTCGCGCTTCTCGTTTTTATCCCAGCCCTGGCGGAGGAGAAGGCGGCTCCATCTGCCCCGGAGGCGGAAGCGGAGGTCGAACCCTCGTTCGTCCTCACTCTCGAGCACTCTAACTTCTCCGAGACCATCGCCAAACACCCCTTCATTGTCGTCGAGTTCTACGCCCCATGGTATTCCCATTTCCTCCGTCTCGCCATTTCATTGTAGATCTGTCATAGGAGGGCGATCCGGAGCTCTGTCTGAACGTAGATTCCTTGACGAAATGAACTCTTGATTTCCATTCTTTGATCTTGGAGCTTCTATTTCGTGTTGGAGTGCTAGCAACCGCGTCTTCTAAATTGTGGATTTGTATCTTAGTGTGCGGCGATCTTCTCCATGAACTGATTTAGGCTTTGGAGTTTGTTCTTCTATATCATGCTTGGACACGTTTGTCTGTCATCCAGTTTCGTTCCCCCTTTTTAAGTTTGAATAGGTTCTTATCTGAATATTACTCGATGGCGGATAGTATAGATGCAGCTTTTGTTTTTATATACTCATGGCCGACTTAATCTTAATTCTTCCCCACCTTCCCGTATTTAGAATGTGTCCATTAGGAATTTGTTTACCGTTCATTGAGTTGCAAAGTAATAAAGGTTATCCCGAGTGTTAAAAGAAGAGATTGCATGATTTCTGCAAGTAGAAATAGTACAAATTGGTTGCAAATAACCATTCATTTTCTTAGAGAATTTGTTAGCAGTTTATCATATATCCGTCAATTTTTAGTAGCTGCTATTTTTAATTCGTGCATGTCATCATCTTCGGTGACAGATAATGCTTCTTACATTAGCTTTACTATTACCCAGTTATTGAATAACATTTTATATTTTCCTTGATAGGTGTGGGCACTGCAAGCGGCTTGCTCCTGAGGTAAATTTTTCTGTAACATAATTAAGGTTACTTGTTGTGACTAGCTTAGCACAATGACAATCTCCCTAATACTTTATTATCTCTTATTTGTAGTATGAGAAGGCTGCATTAATCTTGAGTAAAAATGATGCACCAATTGTTCTAGCTAAGGTTGATGCAAATGATGATGCAAACAAGGAACTTGCATCAAAATATGAAATCAGGGGCTTTCCTACACTAAAGATTTTCAGGAATCGAGGTGATGCCATTGAAGACTATAAAGGTCCGCGTGAAGCTGATGGAATAGTTGAGTACCTGAAGAAACAAGCTGGTCCTGCATCCTCTGTAATTGGATCTGCAGAAGATGCTGGAAACCTAATCGTTGATAAAAAAATCTACATTGTAAGGAATCCGTTTACTTGTTTGTTATCTATGTAATTCCTTTTGTCCTTATACTGGCGAATCATTGCACAGGTTGGAATATTTCAAGAATTTTCTGGGGAGAAATTTGAGAATTTCTTAAAAGTTGCAGAAAATCTACGTTCAGACTATGACTTTGGACATACCTTAGAGGCTAAATTCCTTCCACGTGGAGATCCAACTGTAAAACTACCACTTGTTAGACTCTTCAAGCCCTTTGATGAACTTTTTGTTGATTTTGAGGTACCTTTGCTAGCTTACTTTGTGCTTCAATTTTGCTAAATATGAAACTTCCTTGATATATAAAATGCACTTCCAGTGATGAAATGACATTGGTCTTGCAGGATTTTAATGTTGATGCTCTAGAGAAGTTCATTGAATCTGCAAGTATGCCTGTCGTTGCTACATTTGATAAGGATCCAAGCAATCGCCCTTTCCTGATGAAGTTCTTTGACAGCTCCAATAGCAAAGTAAGGGGAGTAGATTTGCTGTACTTTTATTTGATTAAATTTACCTCTTAATGCAACAAATGAATAATGCTTGGTCAACTATATCCTTGAACTATGCAAGCAATTAACTTTTACTACTCTTAGTGAACAACATCGGTAGCTATGTGGCGTTCTCTCTATATTTATCATACATGGTCTCCTTGCTCATTTTTGTTCCGGATATTCTGGCATCTTTCTTTTTGTGAAGACCTCAACAAGGTCTTATCCTCATGAAATATTGGGTACTATTTATGAATAGCTGTATGTTTCTTAACATGTATCCATAAACTATTGATGGATTCATCTGCAAATGAATTGAGCTGACATTTATCAGTAAACATGTATATTTCATTATTGTAATATTCTTTTGGATATCTAGTCTGGTAGCCCATGGAATTTTTGAGGAGCATGCTTATTTATTGATTGAGAATGACTTTGGCGTCAAATCTTTTGGTAATTATATATTTATGCTTATATTTCTGGTGTTTTGTTCAATTTTGTGGTACGTTCTAGATGCATTTCTCTAATTTACAGTGTAATTTAGCTGAAATGGCATGCTTCAATCTTCATTTTAATCATTTAACTGCATTATGTTAATTTATAACTTTTTTCTTTCTGATTATACTTTTATATTTTCTCTTATATTTTACATTTCCATATTTTAACAGAAGCCTTTATTTTTCTGTGGTGAATATATCTTAATTTTGTATCTTGCTATCAATAGGTTTTGCTTTTTCTCAACTTCGCCAGTGAAAACTTCGATGCTTTCAAGTCTAACTTGTATGAGATTGCTGAGAAATATAAAGGGAAAAACTTTAGCTTTTTGATTGGTGATCTGGAAGCTAGTCAGGGTGCCTTCCAGGTCAGTACCTGGTGAACCCTGTCTTTATCTACTTTCCACCTTTTTTTTTTTCGTTGTGTGTTATATGATTCCTCATTGCACGTATAACAGTACTTTGGCCTAAAGGAAGACCAGGTTCCTCTCATCATAATTCAAGAAAATGATGGCAAGAAGTATCTTCAACCCAAACTCAGTCCTGATCAGATTGTCACTTGGATGAAGGATTACATGGTATGCTCAAAATAAATTTTGACATCTTTAATAATTTAGATGATTGATTGTCTCATACTAGAGCACAACTTGCTTCTTTTTTTTGTTGTGAGCCATCATTTTTAGTATTATGAGAGAATGCATTTGGAGTTTACAGCTCTTTAGTTAGATGATTTAAGAGTAATGTCATTGGAATTTAATTTGAAAATGAGACTTTGATCCACCACAATGGGAACTCTCGCCATGCTGACCTGGGTGGGGTGCATCATAGTGTGAATGAAGTGGGATGACACAAGTGGCATAATAAAATAAAAGCACCAAGTGGAGGAAGCGTGGATTAACATATAATTTTTGAACTGTTCCATCCCATCCCAACCTCGTTTTTCCCTTCTTGCTCTATCAATCTTGAGTTGGACACACCTTTAGGGGTTTGCATCTAATTAAAAAAACAAATCATTATCTTGCGTAGCTGTAGCCCTATTTGACGAGGATGCAGAAAGGGATTTTAACTATAATGCACCTTAACCCTTCTCACTCTTAGCAGGAGGGGTAGAAAGATTATTTACTGACATGATATGCACCATTGTCATCCTTGATCTAAATCATGGTTGTCGATATCATATCAGTATCAATATTGGACGTTCAAAAAACTTAGGTATTGGCCGTATTTGATTGATAAAATCAGTGGGATCAGAATCAGTAAAGTATAAATTCATCAAAAAGAGAATAAATATGAAAAAAAAAAATTGTTTAATAAATAAGAGTAAAAACAAGATAACTAGTCAACACCATTCCAATAAATAATTTTAGTATAGGATTATATACCGACAGCTATTAAAAATTGATGACTTAATCAATAACATTATAACAAATAATGTAATTGCTTGTATCAAGATATTTTAATCAATTCATTTTTAATCTATATTAATAGTATGTTGTCATAAAACTTGTAATTTCATATCATGTATATTCTTTAATTAAATCTGTAATTATGCATTAATGATTGCTATTGTTTAACAATGTTTACAATTTAATCAATAATGCTAATTCTATATTAACAAATTACTTATTAATTGTACATGAATTAAAAATATTAATTAATTAATCACATATTAGTTAACAATATAAAGTTACTAATTATTTTTATAGAATTAATAATATCAATAAAACAGACAAATGTTTCCACTTAGACATGTTGTCGACATCATTCTTCACTCTCGAACGATGCACCCCCATCCACCTTCTGTCCATCTGCCTCCATTCTTTTTCCTCGTACCTAATTTTATTCTTCATATATTAATAACATAAGAATTATCAATATTATTGATAATATTTTTGGTAATTAGTTTCAGTAAATTATTTAATTATTATATTTTATGAATAAATTATATAGTTTTTATAATAATTGTTAGATGAAAGTTGAAACAATTATCAAACGGTATCTTAACTAAAAACAATGACACATTGAAAATTTAGATAAAATTAATAAACATAATTAATTTAAAGTGTTTTATATATTAGAAACTACATGGATCATTGCAAATGCTTTGTTCCTCTTTTCCGTCAGGATTTAGTTTCTAATTCTCTTCCATTCTGTCTGATTCATGCTGAAATCAATTTGATCCCCGATTCTTTTTTTGTATTCTTGCATACCTCCAAGAATTGATAGCATTTGCCTGATTGCTCGGCGAAAATTGGATGTCTTTGCCGATCCGGATCCAACTTGGCTGATCTGTAGCAGGATATTCAGTGGAGTTTACCAACCACGATTTAAATGGAAGAAAGGTGTCATTATGTTCATTAATATAATTATCTGATGGTACTTTAAACCGACCACACTAAATAAGATTTAAACATTCCCCTCAAAGGAGATATTGAGTTATATAGGTCGTTCAATTTCCATACACCACCAATCGTGGTTTAAAGTAATAATCTGATGCTGAGGGTTAGGTAACATTATAGCGGCCATCATTCTCAATCTTTGCAATGGGAGGAGTTAGAAAAATAAACACTGTCATTATTATCATTGCTATCCTTTGAAAGACATGGTTGTGTTAATACAACTGTTAGATAATACTTGGAATCTTGCACTATATTGGATTCCAAAAGAAGATTTTGGGTTTTAAAGGGTGTTCAATTTTCAAACCACCCATCAAGGTTTTTAAATCAGTACCGGGTGGTTGGGAAAAAAAAGATTTGATGCTGGATTGGTATCAATGCATGGTACATTTTGGTGCTAGTTTGACATCATTTGGGAGCTAACATGTGACTTTCTCTTATGTTCTGGAGTAGAGCCGCCAATTTGGGTTGGGCCCGTCGGGTTGGCTTGTCCCGCCAAACAATTGAAGCGGGTTGGGTTGAAATTTTATCAACCCATTTTAAGGCGGGTCTAAGTCGGCTGACCCGCTTGGGCCCGCGTGGGTCGGCCAGTGGTGGGCTTGGGTTGGCCCGCGGGTTGAGGATTTTTTTTTCTTCTAAAATTTAAAACTAAAGTGGAAAATTCAATAGGCTCGTGGGTTTTACCCGTCTAATCCACAATATAAATTTAAAAATTTCAACCTTCTCTCTCTCTCTACATATATATATATTATTTTTTGATGGGCTCGTGGGTTGGCCTTCCTAACTTGCCTTGGGTTAGGTTGGGTTGAGGATTTCCCAACCCCGCTAAGATGGCGAGGTGACCCGCTCCACCCTGCCATAAGATGTGTTTTTGACGGGTCGGCTTGCCCTGCCACGGGTTGGCCTGTTTGACAACACTATTATGGAGTTGGAGGCACTGCCTGTTTAGGGCAGCATGAAATGAGATTTTAGTCGCTATAATGGGAGTCTGAAGCTTGAGAGGAAAAGGTCAAGTGTGGGTGGGAATAAAAACAGCACATAGCTCACTTTGTTGGGCTTTAATAAAGCTAAACGGTAGTTAATGTATCCTACCCCAATTAGTTGTGACATGCAACTTGGTTGGTATCTTTTTCCACTGACCAAACAATTCAAATGACCACTACTCATTTTCATTGTCCTTCTATTGGTCAATAAATTATTTCTGGCATCTGATTTGATGAGAAGAATAAGGGAGTCACATCAGTCTTATTTCAGTTCCCATGAATTTTGGTTCCCATCCTAGTCTCATTTATTTCCCATTTCAACAAATGAAATGAACTTCACCTGAATGTACATTTAATCACTTAGACTATTTGAATCTGTTTGATAGCCCATTTGTTATCGATTTGTGTGAATGCAGGATGGTAACTTAAAGCCTTACAGAAAGTCTGAGCCAATACCTGAAGTTAACAATGAGCCTGTTAAAATTGTTGTTGCTGATAATCTGCAGGAAGTTGTTTTAAACTCTGGAAAGAATGGTTTGTTCTTACAAGAACCACCTTTTTTATTTAGCTTGACTGATTGATCCTGTGATTTCTAATTTATGTAGCCTAGTTTTTTCTTAATATTCATTTGTTACATAGACTACTATAAGAACATTGAACTGTTTGTCTTAAGTGTGTATCTTCCTCACAAAATGTACAATCATCATTTGATGCCTTACCCTGCTAGCTATAATGTTTAAAAATTCTGCAGGAATTGGTACAGTTGAACAATTAATGGTTCTGGTTAGACTTTCTTGATAATATAAATAATTGGTGAAATTTGGCTTGAATTTGTATGTCCCTATGAAATGTGCATGTCATCATTTGTTCTTATGCTTGGCTAGCTGTAATGCTTAGGTCATCTGTAGGAAATAGCAGATTTGACTAATTGATCATAAAATTCCATTGATAGTGCATAAAATAAAACCTCACTATGTGTTGTTATATAGCCTTGTTTTAAACAAGTTGTTTATTTAATGATAGTGACTTTCTATATTGAATCTTTTGTGTTTGATGAATTTGTCCAGTTTTGCTAGAATTTTATGCACCTTGGTGTGGGCACTGCAAGAAACTAGCGCCTATTTTGGACGAAGTAGCCATCTCATTTGAAAATGATGCAGATGTTGTCATTGCAAAGATGGTAACTTTTTCTTTTATCATGCTTTTGTGGATGTCCATAAGTATTACAAAGAGTTTTGATAAGCTGTTGCTTTCTGGTTTCTTTTTTTGAAGTAATAGTTTGATGGCAAACTAGACACACATTCATGATTCATTTTTGTGCTGATATTCTGATATATATTATTTTATGATTGATTTTGTATAAATTATAAGGTCCAAGCTTTTATTTTAAGCAACTCGTAGGTTCAAACTGTTGTAGAGAAATAAACATTGTGCAAAAATCACTATATCCAAGTTTTCAAAGTTGGATGACTTATTAGGCCGAAGGATTCTTGTGATAAGCTCCTGTCTAGATTTCTGGACCCAAAATAAGCTTTTGCATTCAAGATTTGTCTGACGCAATGATTATAAAATATGGAGGGCCTGTTCATTTTGTTGGAGGTTAAGATTGCTTGTGATACATCAATTTGTATGATTCAAGATGCCTCAACAGACTCTGCAAAGCCACATCTGATTTATGTTTAGCTTAGTTTATACCTTTACCACCTAAGCTGAACCTTGTTCTAATTAGTTTTCTATTTTTCTGCCGTAATTGATGGCACAGCCAAAATATGCAACATGACAAAGCTTGGTTAATTTTAGTGAATTCATGCTAATTTTTATGACTAAAATAAATAAATAAGTAAATATACAATAAACATATCCTTGCATTTGCTATTCAGTAACTTATTCATGGCATAAGCATTGTTATTTATAGTTCCTTTTTTCCCCACGTATTACCAAGTAACTTCTTTTAACCTTTTTTTTTTCTTCTGTTCTGCTCATGAAATCTAGGATGCTTCAGCAAACGATGTTCCCAGTGAATTTAATGTTCAGGGTTACCCAACGTTGTACTTTTCATCAGCAAGCGGCAAGCTTTCACTGTTTGAAGGAGATAGAACAGCAGAGGGCATCATCAACTTTGTGAAATCAAATAAGGATACAACTAGTCATTCTGACTCAACTGACTCTGTAAAAGTTGAAGCTGAGTCAACCGACTCTGTAAGAGATGAGTTATGATCTAGGCGGGTCAGTCATTCGTACTGAAATCTATCAACTGCTATACTTATTGGTTTGGTCCCATTTTACTGTTTGCTAAAGATTTTGAAAAACATCACATCAGTCTCTGAAGTTTTCTCATTACCACTTCCCAACCATTTTTTCTTTTAATTTCGAGTCACTTGCACCATCGAGCACCATAGTAGTGCTTTCCCTTGGAAATTTGAGGGGAAAAAGTGATGAACAAATTGCACTGGGCAAATTAATCAGCAAGTTCTTTTTGTTGCAAAAGATGCAAAATACAACCATTACCTATCGCATTTTACACTGTAATCTCTCTGCATTGGCCCCATTCATCAATGCTATATTTTTTTGTTTGTTTATTTATTTTTCCTGAGATTCTTTGTCTTTGTTTGAGAAATACCTTGATGAATTGCTTCCTGATCGACCTTTTTCAGCTTGCAGGAATCTAGTAGGTGTTAGCTGCAGATGGAGCGGAGAATGCAGAACTAGAAACAACGTCAGTATCTGAAATCTCATAGCTTTGAATAATAAAGGCTTTTGAAAGCCCTGATTTATCCTTTTGGATTTTGTAGCAGTATATGTGATGACATGGACAGATTGTTCTAATTAAGTTCAAATCATCTTTACAAAGGGCAATTCCTGTTTGTCCTTGTGGTTACATTTATTTTTAAAAAAATTATTTCATGCTTTTAATTTTCTTAATTTCCTCATTTTATGGTTTTGAACTTTTGATGTAGGTATGTTATTATTATTATTATTATTATTATTATTTATCTTCAGCTGTATTCATCCATTTTTGTAATTTTTGAAAATTACTGTATGGACCAAATTAATCTATTTATCCATTTTTGATATATATAACATATAAAAGTCAAGTGGCAGGTTGATCGATTACTGGAGATCAAACGTTTTGTTTTGGATTATATTTCATTTAGATTCACTATTTTTATCTGTTTATTATTTTATTTATTTATTTTTCTATTTTGCCCTCTATCGAGCTTGAATTATTTGAACGTGCATTATTGTTGATGCTAGACTTATTGCGGAAATCAATTCTAAATATATGATGATGAAAATGGTAGATTAAAAAAAAAAACTTTAAATAGAATCTCAACTGCTGTGCAAAAAGGCTTCGAAAGATTACGTTATAAAAGATTTTTTTCAAATGAGAAACGTATTTAAAAATATTAGTTATTTTGATGAATTTTTATTTAACATTTTTTGATTTATTTTAGTGATAGACAAATTTTTTTTTGTAGGATCATCATTTTAGATGGGATGTTACGTTAATCAAAATCGTAGATTTAAATCTCTATCTAGTACGATCCAGAAGATTGGCTTGTGAAAATTTATTATCTTATGATGTTTTCTACATGGAAATTGACAAATGTGCCAAAAAGGCTTTAAATTTTTTTCAATGCTATGAAGTCTCTCAGTGCAGAAAAAATGTCCAATTATTTTTGTTTATTGAAGTTTTAGAATATGGTAATATATTAAATTGCACACTCAGTTTCATAAAATAGTCCAAAGGTGCCTTTTAAAGGCCTTTTGTTCATTTTTAAAATATCTTTTGCTCACTGTACGTTTGAAGAAATTTTTGCTTGTCCGAATCAAATTAACTAAGGTAAAATGAAGAATTTTAATTATTTATTTAATATATATTTTTAAAGTATTTGATGACATTAAAGATCTTAGATTTATAATTAATTAATAATATTATTTTTATAATATTTTTATTTTTTTAACTTTTGAGTCTTTTAGCTTATTAAGCATTTTTATTTAAAAGTCTATGACGAATTTAAAAAGCTCAAATTTATTTTAAATTTATATTATTGTACTTTTGGTATATTTTTTTTAATTTTCTTTTCTCCCTTTTGAGTGTATCTATATTTTCTTCCCTCCCTCTTAATTTAGAGTTCGGTTATCAAATATTTTTGCTATGAATAAAGTTACATTTCTAGTGCTCCTGAGCCTTTTTCATATTTTTATTTTTAAATTTTGAATGTTTAGCACTCTTTAAAGAATACTCCTTGGTAACCTTTGAGGTTTTTTCCCCTTTATATTTGAAGCATTTTAGGGTGATGAAGTACCCATGGGTCACTTTTGAGCAAAAATACTTAACAACATTCATATTGATGTTAATATATAGATATTATAATATCTAAATAATATTATAAATTAATATAAATAAATGTTATACCTACCTCAACATTTAATTTTTTGAACATAATTAATGATTAAAATAAAAAAAATCATTTGAGCGTATGCATGTGTGTATGTATGTGTCAGACATAAAGCTATAAATAGTACATAAATAATAAGTATTAATATTAAAATAAATATAAATATATATTAATAAAAAATATTAATATACTAAATATATAATACATGAGTTATATCTTTTTGAATGGATTTAAAAAACTCATATTTGTAAATTTGCACCCTTCGGTGGTAGTCCCATAATCAATCTATATTCTTTTTTACTCATAAATTTAGATTTATTTAAGGTAACCAAATATTTTTCGTTAACTTTTTTGTTTTTTCAATTTTTTATCGGATTATATAAGTAAAATTTTAAAATATTTAAATCACGTAATCTAATTTAAAAATTATTAAATTATATATCTAATTTTATTTTTATTCTTATTACTATTTCAATCGACTCATGTACTGTAACAATCGATTGAGAATAATAAAAATCGATTGCTACAGTATTAATCGACATATTATTTTTTTTTAAAAAAATAATTTATGTTTAAGCTCTCAATATAATAGATCAAATTGATATTTGAAGGCATTTATATAATCAAGAGAACTAAATGAACACATATGATTCAATTTCATATCATTTTGAGCTCTCTAAGTTCATCAGCCGATTTTGGTTGAAACCGACCAAAACTGATTGATGGATCTAGAGAGCACGAATGACATGAATTAGTTCCTATATATTTGTCTAGTTTTCTTGATTATATAAATGTCTTTAAACATCAATTTGACCTACTACATTGAGAGGAGTGATTTTTTTAATACAAATATATTCAAAAAAATCTAATTCGTGTTTAAAAAATCACTGCTCTCAATATAGTGAGTCAAATTGATGTTTGAGAGAATTTATATAATGAGGAGAACTAGACGAATATATAAAAATTGATTTCATATCATTCCGAGCTTTCTAAGTCTATTAGTCGATTTCGGCTAGTTTCGGCCAAAATCAGCTCATAAATTACCAGTATTCTAAGACTCACTTCTCATTGGAGGGAAAATTCCCTGCAATACGCTATAGCTGAGATTCAAACCTTGAATCCCTTAATTATTTATTGAAGGACTTAATCATCGCAGGCTTACTCCGGAAAAAAAAATATTCCATACGAATCTTTTAAATTATTTTCTCAGAATAAATTATTAGACTTATCATTAATCTTTTTCTCCTAGAATAAGTTATTAAAATTTATCATTATTTTTTTTATTGATGAGACATTTTTATATATAGAGGGATATTATAAAACCCTTCCTTTTCTCCTTCTCCTCTGTTTTCCGGACGCGGGCTAGCAATGGGGAGCGGAAAGCGCAGCGATTTCTTCCGAGAGGAGGATGATAGGACGCCTAGCTTCGGACAGATTCCGACCAGCTTCGGACAGGAGCTCAGAGCCTGTCTCCGACGCCGTCTCGTCAAGACCTACGACCAGGTATCATTTACGGTTACTTCTCGTGCTCAAATCCTTTATCCTCGCCTAATGCTTCCCTTCTGTTTCCTGCTAATGTTTTCGAGTTTATTGGGATGTTTAGGGTTCTTGCATTATGTCTTGGAGCTTCTTTTTTTTTTTTACCATGGATGGTTAAGTTTCCTTGTTGAAAAGACATTTTTTTTCTTCTCTTTTTTTCTTTCTTTTACTATTTCCTTACTATTTGTTTCGAGCTCTAAATATTTCTATCGTTCTTTAGCTCTTGTGATGACACGTCTTAGATGATGGTAGCCATTATCGTTACTTGATTAAATCAGTGTTTTTATACCTGTCGGTTTCTAGGGTATTGATGTTGATTCCTTTACTTTGATTAAGTTCAGGGAATCCGGCTGTGAGAATTGTCCCTTTTTGGAGATGGACAAGGAACATGACAACGTTGTCAACTGTACGACTCCCAATTTCACGGGGTGAGTCATTAAATTTCCTATCATTATTGCGGATTGTTTTATTTGACGCGTCTTATGTCACATGTATCATAGGATTACAGCGAAACTAAAATTTAGTTCCATGTTGATTTTAAAAATTCCAAGTGCTAGTTCAAGTGCTAGTTCAATTGCATGCCTTCAGTTTAATATCTTAAAAATTACATTCAGTCGACCTTCCAAGAATATTATGCTAATATGATGACTACATGAAGGTTCCCTTTCTCCTTTTGTTAATCATGATTTATTGGCTCTAGAAAATCACATACAAATATATTGAGCACTAATGTTGAGTAACATTCTAAGGCAAATACCAAAGTTTCAATAAATTATGCATAGAAAATGAAAAAAAAAATACATAAAGCACCACAATAGTGAGTCAGTGGCAAACTTATCCCCTGTACATATAACATAATATCATGATTAAACTTCATCCTTTGGGATGGACTGGCGGGGGCGCTGGGGATGAGCGTTTCGCCTTTTGCCACCATGATTAAACTTCATCCTACATCGTAAACATGATAGACCAATATCGACATATCTTGTTCTTCCATTTGTGGTGTCTGCATTGGTCTGCTTGGAACCTCTCTGAACTAGGTGTTGTAATGTCGTCAGATTTGACACTGCTAGTCCCAGACAAATGAATCCTCATTGCATATACCAATACGTAATATCATCCACAATATCATAAACCATATAGATAAATCATACAAACCTGTTGACATTATTTTTTAATTTATCAAACATCAATGATCATATTAGATCAAAGATCAATTATCATACAGGGAAAGGTAACTGCCACATTTTATCCAATAATATTATCAATATCTTTCTTGTGATTGTTTGATATTTACAAGTGTAATCTAGATTTGTTGGTTAGTTTTTCATCGAGTTCTCATTTCCATATTAACTTGCAATTATGCAATTACATAACACACATCTATGAATGGGATTGTTGACACACATATCTTTTCTGCTAGAGTTCCTGATATTCTGATATTTTTTGAATCACATGCAGTGCCAGTTACATTTATTAGAATTATAATCTATTCATTTAAAGAATCACTGACTTTATGATAAATATAATATATACGCCCATGCTAATTTCTAACAGTTGCAATTTTGGTAAACATGTCAAAGATAAGAAATTATCACTTAGGACTCCTATCTAGTTAGAGTATTATTAGTTTTTTGGAGACAGTTTATATTATTCAAATTAGTTCGTCTGCAAAATAAATATCTGTATCATAAGACTTGATGATTGTAAATATTTACACTCGAAGTTTGCTGAACAACCTAAAATCCAATAACATCATTTGTATTTCATTAATTAAATTTCTGTCAAGTAAATGAAGGAAATTGTCTTGACTCTCGTTAATTCATCCTTTTTCTTGGTCCATCCTTCAGGGTAAACAGAATATTAAAAAGCATATGTAGAACATTAAAAAAAAACATATGTATGGCAGATGCAGTTGGTGCAATTTGTAATCCATATTTGGGTGATATCCGGAGGCATTATGTTCCATATTAAATCAGTTAAAATTATTCATATTGATAAAAATGTTTTATATATCCAAATATATCAAGTATACTAATCAACATGATAACTCAGTACTTTCATATAAAAAATATGTAATCATAACATGTCAAACAATACAACGAATAACAATCTATGTTAACTAATGTAGAACATACCATAATAGTAATATGCATCTAACCGAATACTGGTGAAACAAATGTTTAAATTAACAATATTGAACCTATCATGTAAGTAAGATGCATATAACCGAATACTTGTGAAACAAATGTTTAAATTAACATGTATAAGTTATCACACCAAAGGCTTAGCTTAACAAACCGTTAACAATCACAAGAACTCATCCTTGAAGGAGAGAAGTATAGTAAAAGTCTTTATTATTGAGACCTGGAGAAATAATAACTAATCTTATTTGTTTCATTCGGTTCAACTCAAATTGTTTTGAATGGACCACGCTTTGCTTCATTGGATGTATTGGCTACATAGATGCACATGTCACTGCATGAGGCCATGCAGACCCACCTGTTGAAGTGATCCTCCATATATGCTATATGTGATGATGTGATGCAGTCCCCTACCATACATGCTTCGGCAGTTGCTTTGGTTGCTTCTTAAAACAATGTTGGTGATTCAGAATTCAATTTAACTTTTACATGAACATGAACATGAACATAACATAACTTTTTAAAGAATAATTGCCGACTAAATGCTGTGCATTAGCTTAATCATGAATAATAGTTTAATATTGTATTATTTTATACAAATTAACCTATATAATTTGTTTATTTTGTAAATCATACTATTAGAATCTCTATTGGATTAATTTATGGAAATGAAAGATCAGTGGCAACTAGATTTGGTTACAAAGAAAATGAAAGAAATGATCGATTGGCCCAAGAGAATTTTATTCATTTGAACAGACAACTAAGATGCTGTTTACTTGTACAGTAGTGGGAGGAAAAAATAAAATAAAGTAAACAAGAAGGAATTTAATTCCATTCCATTTATTTCTGCCCAAATTGGGTGGAAATTGAGGAAAATCAAATAAGCATTTGATAACCATAATAGTGATATTTGTTCCCCTTTTGTTCCATCCCACTAAGTGAAAAATGAATTGAAGAGTGGAACTAACATAAATGATTTGACTTATTTTCTATTCTCTTCTCTTCACTTAAATTATTTTATTTTGCATGTACTCCCTTCCCTGCATCTAAACTCGCTATAACAAATGATTTATAAAGGAGAAGAGCCTACTTGAGATATTTTTAACTTGATCCTTCTTCCACCTCTATTCTTGCACTTTTTACTCACTCTCAGATTCTGTATGAATATGGTATGGAGTGTACGTGTTGGGGATAAAACTGAAAGGATAGAATGAAGAGTACATTTTTAACTTCAGGCACTATGTTTGCCTTGTCAATAAGGTTGACAACAATTGTCAAAATAAATTATTAAGATCATTTTGTACACGACTATTTCTCCTATTTGTATTTTTTATCTTGTTTCTTGATCTTTTCCTGTTCAAATGACTAGAGTAAATAAACAACAACAACCAAGCCTTATCCCACTCGGTGGGATCGACTATATGGATTCTTCTACGCTATTGGGCTCTATCTCCTACTATATCATCATTTATATTTAAATAAATTTTATCTTATTTTATTATTTTTTGATATTTTCCTGTTCAAATGACTAGAGTAAATCATGTTTTTAAAATTAAAGTAATGCGCTGAATCCTACATTTATGCAAAATTGCAGGGGATTTTGTTGTATTTGTATGTCTGTTTATGTGTTTAGTTGGATTGGTCTGTTGTATAAACTAAAATGAAATGTTTGATCTTTTGTTAAATTTAAATCGCAACTGTAATGGTTCATATGACTGCAGGATGATTTCAATGATCTAGATGGTTGAGAATAGGTGAGTTTGAAGTTTTACTGTTACACCAAGGAAAACTAATACGCAGGTTAATTTCAGAGTTATGGTTATGCTTTTATAAGTAGTTTGTCGCTGCAAACTTTTCATGCCATCTGGAACTCACTTTCATCATTAAGTTTTCAATCATTTATTCATTTGGCAATATGAAATTGCAGATCTGGTATTGGTCATGCTTGTAATGATATTTTTCTTCACAATTATATTCACTGCATGCTAATGATCTAGATGAGCAATCTTAACATATTATTCAAACAATAATTGTTAACAATAACTGGTGAAGCTGATGCTGTGCTGAGATTTATCCACATTTGACCACGTCCAGCTGTGACTGCTTATCCAAGTACTTGGATGTGTTCTTTAGCAGTCACACATATTTATCTCTAGTTTGAGTAAGCTTGAAATTTTTAAATCTAAGCTTAGTCTCCGAGGGACATTAGTGTGAAAAACATTGGCCCAAACTTAATCCAAAAAGAAATACACAAATCGAAGTACCTGAAAACATTGAAAAAATGTGCAAGTAACCTTGGAAGGATAATAAAATATCCTTATTCTGGCAATAGCAAATGATCCAACAAATGAATCTACCAAAAAATTAGGGTATTTGGCTTGTTCTTACTTCTATTTGATATTTGAAAAGTCTTTTGAAGACATTTGTCTTATGCTTTTGAAAAGTCCAGTTTGCCAATTCCAATTAATTTCCATCATTTTTATTTTTGCCTTGGAAATTAGAATGTTTAGCCAAGGCTTGCCCATGTCTTTTGGTAACTATGGGAAAATTTTTGATTATTTTTTCTATTTGTGATTTATTAGTGACAGACAATGACATTGGGAATTTGGGAGCTCGAAATGTAGCTATGCTATCATGTCTCTAGGAGAGGGAGATCATACGATTATGCAAAAAATGCTTCAATTATTTCAAAACCCTAGTGAACTGACCTGTTTCCACTAGATAACTAAATATTAATATATAAATTTAGGCATTCATCACTGAGAGCAGTAGTAAGAAAGGAGTTTTGGTCTTCATTGATGCTGGTTGTGACTTTTCTATATAATTATAGAGTACATTTTTAGACCTGTGTCTTTTTTTCCAACATATGCTTGCACAATTACTATGTTTTGACAAGGTCGATGATTGAATAAGCCTGAAACAAAAGAAACCCTGAAAGCTTTTCTGATTCATGAACCAACTTATAACCTTGCAAATTCTCCAGGGAGGTTTATACATGGATGTTACACACTTGCCGTCTCTGAAGAACTCCCAGAAGAATATCAGGTATGTGATGTTTCTAATAAGAATTCCTACATATCTTGCTGTTTGCTTGAAAATGTCATTATAAGTTTCAACTCCGGTCTGATATTTTGACATCCTTGCAGGCTATTTGTTCTGATAACAATGTCCAATATGTGCCTCCAAAGCGTGTGTCCATGCCCCTGTAACCGTCTCTAAAACATGAAGATTTACTTAGTGTACCTGGTGTGGTCAACATTTTTGTGGCCAACAATTTTTGTTTAGATATTGACAGAAATTGAAAAACAATTTTATGGAAGATTTTCTATTGTCTTTTTGTTTTTTTATGATTCATGTATCCCGGGCTTACCATCCGATTAATCAATTCTGTTCCACGTAAAGCTTCCATCGACCATCTGTGTAAATTCGAAAAATGCATATGTTCCATCAATCACAATAAAATATCATTAGATCATTCATTTTGTTCTATAAGTCTTCCATGTTTCTTGTTCTACATTACGAGGTGACCATCAAGAAAGGCGCAATATTTGGTTATTGACCTTCTGCAGACCATTGACCCTATATAATTAGGATCTGTATATGCTTTCAACATTAAATTACAACATGTTACTTTGTTATATTAAGTTTGAAATATGTGTCTACAGGAGTACTTATCTTTAAAGAAATTTGAAACATATTTTTTTGGGGAAATAAAAATGTCACTTCAATCCAAAGGAAATATTTTAACTCTAATATTTTTTATTTAAAACTCCTTTGCTAAACATTGACTTAGAAGTTGCATCTCCTTATCATCATTTTTTGTTACTATTATATCATTAATAGACACTAAAAGTGTTGTGATTCTCCCTGAAGAAGAGTATTTGATAGAGAATGTGTGACCCCCTTTGCTTTGTCAATACTCTATAACAGTCATAACTCTTGCAAATTTGCCAAAGTATACTTGTGGTGATTGCCTAAGTCCATATAAGACTTTCTTCAATTTATATACAATATGAGTTTTAAAATTATTTCTGTCTTGATCAGACCTCCATATAGTTCTTTATGCAAAAATACATTATTGGCATCAAACTGATTGCCTTATACCTCTATATCAATCCATCCATTTCACATTTCACTGTATAGATCCATTTACACCACCACTTACTAGAAACTTCACCAATTTCTATATTTTGTTCTTTCTCTAGTGTCTGCATTTCTTCATTCATAGCTTCTTTCCATTGTTTGGGTTCTTATTGGACATGCATTTGTTTAAAAATGACCATCTTCTTCCTTGAATATGTCTTGGCAAGTCTCACATTCTTAGTGATAGAGTTGAGCAAACATGAATATATTCAAACATATTTAGACAAAGGATTTGCCACAAATTGAGACATACGATTTGACATGAATTTAGATACTAAGGCATTGGAAATAGTGAAAAGTTGAGTAAGAAATCCACATCCTTATCTTATGAAATTCTCCCGTAGAAGATAAGATGTGGTGAAGTAAGACGTTTGTTCATTGAAAGTAACATCCATCAAGATATAAAACTTGTTTGATGGAGGATGATAACACTTGCTCCCTTTTTGAGTTGAGGAATAATCTATAAATACACATTTTAACGCCTTTATATGTAACTTCTCTCAATTTTAATATGTGCATGAACAGATGACACACACCTAAATATCCTAGGGATAAGATTATCTGTAGTGTGTATTATTGGTTGGACTCTTAAACCCTAAGAATTTATAATACAAATGACTTATGACATGAATGACTTCAAGAATCGCATCACCCAAAAAGATTTAGGCATGTCTTTTTGGGATAAAAGAGTTCATTTTGATTAAAAGAGAGGACTATTTTTCTTTTTGCAATTTTGTTATTTTAGGTGTATTAACACAAGATGACTCATCTACAATCCCTTCTTTTTGAAAACAAAGAGTTAGATTTTGATTAAAATAATCCCCAGCATTATCTATTCTAAACCTTTGTATATTGACTCCGAATTCTTTTTTAATCATGGAACAAAAAAATTAGGAGAATAATATTTATATTAGATTTATGTTTAAGAAAATCTAAATAACATGGGTCAATCATCAATGAGTGACACAAACCATTTTGCTCCAGAAACATTAGAAGTAGCATAAGGACCTCAAAAATCATTGTGAATGAGATAAAAAGGAAAAGAACTTCTTTTGTTTTTTAGCAAGTTCGCACACTTCACAATTGGAATCTCAAATAAAAACTTTGGAATAATGTTGGAAACATAATTTTAATGATTTTAAATGATGGATGTCAAAGTCAGTGGTGGTGAAGCCAAATATTATCTTTATTAGATGAATAAAATTCTAAAACTAAAGAGGAAGGGAACTTGCCTTTGGTGTTTAATTGACCCAAAGTTTCAAAATAGTAGAGCTCAGCCCCTTTATTAGCATGTTCAATCAGCTTCCCTAATTCGTTGTCTTGAAATATACAATAACTATGATGAAAAATCAGATTGCAATATAAATGTCGGGTAAACCTTTGGACCAATGAACAACTACTTAAAGGCTTGTGTGATCTCAACATCTCGACCTCTTCTTGGCTGAGTCACCTGAATTCTTTGGTGCTACGTTATTTTGTTGTATCTTCACCATATGCATGTTACAATTGATCCTTGTTTTGCTCTTTTTTATGTCTTCACTCTCGGCTGATTGGTTTGACATGAAGTTTCCAACAATGTTCACGAGTATGGTGTGCCTTCTTATAATACGTGCACCATAAACTATCATGATTAGGAGCCTTTGGTTGTCCAAGTTTTCTACTTTTAGGAAATAATGTTTGTGTGTGTGTTTGCGGTTCAATTATTAAGCCGACTGCACTTAGTAGGATAAAGTCTCGATTGTTGTTGTTATCATTTTATTGTTCAATTATTGCCACCACTAGCTACTATAGCCTTTAAGTCCTCTTTTGTTTTCCTCCCCTCAAATAAATGCTACCACAAACTTCCTACATACCGAGAATCTTGATTCTCACTTGATCAAATTCTGAATTAAATTCTATGAGAAAATCATAAACTCTATCTTGCTCAATCAAGTCGTTTAAAATAACATCTTCAAAACATTTAATTTTTATCACCCTGTGATAATCAAGTTTTTGCCATTACCTTTTCAATTGATTGACATATTTAGTAAGTTTTTACTACCTTGTTTAGCAACCATTGTTTTCGCCTTCACCTCATATACTTGAGTTACATCTCTTACTTTTGAGTAAGTAACCAAGAACATGCATGTGTCACTAATCAGCTTAGTAACCATTTAATTCCATAGCCGCACTATAATCATTGAATTTTCTTCATCCCATACTTCAAACCAAGGATCTCCTAGTTTTGGTCCCGCACCGAATAAGCTGGGACTATTTAAGATAATTTGTTTCCATTAAATTTATAGGCAGCTTGGATACTTGTAATTCTCTGGACTATAACCTCTTCTGATTGTGTTATTGCAGTTATTTCTACAACTTCTGACATTACTGAAAACCAAACCTAATGTGTGATGGAATTTTATGGAAGATCATATAACAATCCTAACAATAGAAAAGGAAACTAGCTATGCTATATCTTATGATTCATGGAATCAGATCCTTTGATTGTATATCCCATGATTTATGGAACTTAATTTAATTTTAGGAGTATACATGGTTATTTCCTAGAAGCTTATTGGACATTGATCATGTTTACCCACAACTATCAACTCCTGTTACTGCCAACTAGTTGAAGTTTTAATTCCCACCAGATTAGTTGAAAACAATAACTATCTTTTTAAATGCACAAGCGACTTAAAAGTGTTCATCAATACATTGATACTGACTTGCCAGATTTTGTGCTAAAAAGTATTCTGGGCATGTCATAATCTCCAGCTCATGGCGATCAACAGGTGATAAACTCTGCAAAACCTTTCCTTGCTAATTAGTCTCTTCATGAAGCTCTAGTCTATTCCTGCATTTATATGCGACATTAATTCTCTGATATCTTATTGTTGTGTGATGGTTAAATCTTTTAATGGCATGCCTAAAGAGCACAAGAGGTAGGAGATGCATTTAACGGGAACTGGTGGAAGATTGATGGCTCTGTAGCTGTGAGAGCAAAGAACCAGCATTGAATTGAAGGCAATTGAAGAAGATGGAGTTAGTTGTGGTGGCAGGTGCAGCTCAAACTTATGAACTATGACCTTCTTCCTGCTTTTAATGTCAAGCTCCTCCAGCAAGCTTCTTACATGACTGCTATTCTGTTCAATGCAAAAGTAAGCTTACTTGAAAATAAAATCTGTTTACCGATGCTTGCCGGAGTGTCGTGTCATCATCTAATATTCAGTTAGTGATAGCCTTTACAATACTAAAGTGTGCTACAGGATCAAAACTTACATGAATTTCAACCTTTTAGATAGCATAGCCCCTCATGAAGTACAGTAGTTGCTCTTTTGTTCTTAGAAAATCATCATTTGAATTTGGTCAACTACATAAAATCATTTTTTTAAGGTTTAAGACTACAATCTATTAGAAGTGGTTTACAAGTTGGTAGTTTGATTGAGCCATTTTAAATATAGAGTTGTTTCTTTGCTTGCTTCAGTGTTTTTAGTCTATTTCTAATTTTATTTGGGTTGGTTCTTCAAAAGGACCTCAATTTCCCTTAGGTAATCAATCTTTTGTGTGAGACCAATTCTTATTACTGGTCCAAGTCTTTTTGCAAGCTTAGGATTTTTCTACATGACTGAATTGCACTAGAACATTTATTGTCCTGACAAATATCTAGATACATCATATGCTATTCTTTCTAAATAATAAATGTCATCATGTAAATAGTTGTTTCTTAAATTTAGTTATCATTCATTAAATTTTAGCTTTCAGAATAACCTTATTATAAAAGAAAAACCTCATTGTACTTAGTTTAGTATATTACTGACTTTGTATTTATGAGAGAGAAGGATCTGAATGATAAATCTAATTATATTTGTGTAGTGGAGCTTGTATTTATGGAAACTAGATTAAATCATATGAACAACCTCTCTACAGATATAGAGCTACTTGTGGGTTTAGTTATCAAACTGTTTCAGGAGTGATACCTTTTATGATCTCTAATTACATTTGATCAATTAGTCCTCAATCTCAGCTTCATCAGTATTCCATGATCCCAAATCTCATTTTGTTTTCTTCTTTTCAGTTAAACTCACTGCAGAAATCTAAATTCTTCTGACATGGTTCTGAACCAGATCTTATTTGGAAAGTAACTCAGAACACCTTCATTTTCCACCTTCGTTAAAGAATGGAAGCAAAAGAAACAGAGGAGGTATGGAATTTATTTGATGTGCCACTGATTTTTCTGTGAAAGAAGCATAAATTGCTTGGAAATTTAGGCAGAGGAATTGAATAGGCATTAAGGAGGGGAGGAAGGGTCATTTAATTCACGAGATGTGATTGTTTTAAATTAGGGCTTAAAAATGGGTGTTGGGGTGCTTTAAATTTTGGTGAAGCAGATGAGAGGAAGTTGGAGTTAATGAGAGCTAAAGAGGACTGCATTTACTACTACTTCAACTGCATGCCTTCATCTTCTTCTTAAGCATTGCCACCACTCATTTATAGCCTCTAAATGCACACCAACCATGGCATGCCATTACTATTCAGATTCCATTGTTAATATTTATTTCTATTGAATTTATGTTTGAGTTTGACAATTCCCAACCGGCTTAGAGCATCTCCAATGCAATATTTTTGAGTGGTTTATGAAATGAAAAAAAGTTGAACAAAAAAAGCTCTCATCACCATTATGGACGCGAGATTTGAGCATTTTAGTTTAAGAGCAATAGTAAAATTTCATGGGGCCAATAATAAATAAAGATGTGTGATTTGATAATGTAGGGCTCACAAAAAAAGTTGTAGGATTTATTTATTTATTATGGAATAGTAAGTTTTTATACTTTTGACATGATATTGATGTGACATCTTGAGACTACATAAAAACTTATTTAGAGCTCTAACAATTAAATTGGGTGGTTAGCAATATGATAAGCAATGAAAGAAGATTATGAGCATAAGGATTGTATTTCTATGCCCTCAAATTCAATGACTCATGCTATATAAGCTAAGTTCAAGTCTCCAACCAGCCATAAAATACAAGGGGAGTTCCTCATGATGTCCTTGCAAAAAGCCATTCCCTTGGAGAAGAAGAGGTGCAATAAAGTAGAGAATTTTTTCTCTAAGAAGAGGAAGAAGGGAGATGAAGAAGAGAGCGAAGGTTTGTTTTCGAAGAAGATGAAGGTGGAGAAAGAAGAGGAGATTGAGCTTAGCCTCAATGTTCCCTTGCCTTTGGATTGGCAACGATGCCTCGATATCAAGGTAACTAACCATGCATGTATTCTTTTGAAAGTAGTTGATAAACAGAGATTTTCCTTTTTCTTAACAAGGTTACAAGGATTGTTGTTTTGTGGAACTATATATCGAGTTGGTTTCAATATTTCGATCAATTTTCAAAAAACGGCCGGTGCAATTAGGAAAAATCAGTGTCCCTTTCTGATGACTTGCCAACTCTTCGCAGTCCGGCCAAATCCACTTCTACAACGCGAGGACGCAGCGGCGGACGTTGACGGACCCCCGGCTGATCTCAGACCCGCAGCCACCGCCGGTCTCCACGTTGAGCCTCGACCTCGAGCTCAACTTCGCCTGCCCAACATCGCAGCGCGACGTCTCCAAAGGCCCCTCCTTGTCGTGGACCTCACCTGATGCTGACACCGGCGCCGGAGAGATGGTTGCGGCAGTCTGCGCCCACTGCCACATGCTGGTGATGATGAGCAAGCCGGCCTTGTCCTGCCCGAATTGTAAGTTCATAAACCCGCCAGATCACAGCTTCTCCGCGGCGATCAAGCCAGTGGTGAAGATTTTGTGCTGCAAGTATTAATAAAGTCGCATTCAATCTATAAAACTGACACCTTTAGATTGAGGATTACTTGCTACTTGCTAGTGTAAATATTACTACATGTAGAATATCCCTGTTCGATAGATTTAGCTTCCCTCATTATATATTGCAGACGCATGGTTGTAGACCAAATCTACATATCTCTGTGCTTGTAACTTTAAGCTTCCTACTTAACAAGAAGTTAATTTTAGTCATGACACAGTAGTTTCTTACAGTTAATTGAGGTTGTTGTTTACATATGGAAGTGATTGTTTGTTTACCTGTAATGAATGATCTTAGTGATTGAGAATTTGTTGTTCACAAACTATTAGATACTTTTGCCTGTTCTTGTTCAGCCACAGTTGGCCTTCCTGACAATTCGTATCTAATAGTTAGACTGAACAAGATGACACAAGACTGGAAATAAATGTAGGAGAGAATGATGACTTGGTACTGTTGTATCTAGTAGAGATGCAGTAGCCTTGTTTGAGGGTTATAAACAAAAGGAAGATCATAACTATTTCAACACCTACTTGTTTATGACCAGGATCACTTCAATTTGAATACTAATTGCCATTGCAACAATACACAACCTCAAAATTCATCAAATGGATGTGAAAACTCAAAGAAGAGATCTACATAGAACCGCCCAAAGGGTTCGATGTTTCGAGTTAAGAGATCATGGTGTGCAAATTCATTAAATCCTATGTGCATCTCTAAGACATTCGAAAGACTAGTATTGTCACAATCTCATTAGGACTATTCTAATGAAGTATAATGCTTTGATAGTCTAGACTAAAAACTCTAATAGGTTTGAGTCTATGTTCATGGAAAATAGTGGTGAACTCTTACCGCAATTTAGAATATTCGCGTCATGTATATCATGTACTCACCTTGATATAGTATACCAGTTAATAAGTTTAGATAAATGAACAATTCGGGTATCAATCATTGGAAAACACTAAAAAGTGTGTTGAGGTATAGGATTATACTACTTGAGATATATGACTGGAGGGGCATTATGTAGTTCAACTTCATTATGTAGTTGGAGAAGAAGTAGAAGAGCTCTATAACTTCTTAGAGGACATTCCGAATTAGACAAATATAATATACCATCATAGTCAAGCATTAAACAAATATCAACACAATTTGTATACTGATAAGTTTCAGCATATTTATTGAAGAAATAATACCATTAAACAATTGATTTCTAATGGTATTATTTCATCGACTATGTGAAGTCATAGAGAAAACGGGATCGTTAAAATCCCTAAAATGGGCTACAAAAGAAAACCCATTAATAGTTAGAATTTCATAGAGAAATTATCTCAATTTAATTAATTAATTGGGAGCTAATTGAAACAGTTGTTTATTTCCCGGCATCCTCGTCGCTCACGTATACAAACCACAATATCAAACAAACAAATGGCATGCTAGACATTGTTTTGGCTATTTAATCAATGTTTTTCTAGATTCTCTAGAGATTGTGACGACTTTTCTCCTTTATCCCGTTGATTATTAGTCAATGCAAATGTTATATTCATTCAATTTAATACTGCTCCAATCCCGGGTAATAATATAATGATTAGATCCTTCAATAGATAATCAAGGGATTTAATGTTTGAATCTTAATTGCGGCGTACTGCAGGAAATTTTTCCTCCAGTGAAAAGCGGGCCTAAGAATGTTGGCCATTTAGATGAGCCTCTATTAACATTTTTCGATTTACCCCGGTGGTCAATGAAAAAATTTTGTGGGGCCGAGCCGGTCATCTCCAGAATTAGTCCGTTCGAAAAACTAAATACCTGGATTACTAAAAAGAAAAATAATACTGTTCCAGATTCCTATTCAATCTCAGTAGAAGGATTAGTTAGCTTTTTTAAACTTCAAGAGGCATAAGATTAACGTCCCTGAGGAATCTTAGTGACCTGCAAACTTTCGAAGCTAATTCCTGATGTGTTATATCGAATGTTTGTATACTGTATCACTCATAGGATTCCAGGTCAATTTCTAGTGTAGGGGTTTCTATTTAGAAGTATTTTTTCTTTCCACTTTGAGGATTTCCTTGGGGTTAGGATGACCAAATCACCACAAATCAAATTTTTACTAATGGAAGAGCTACAAGTTCAACTACTAATCAAGTTGTGGCTCTAGGGGTGTGGGAATCTAAGAAATATAACTCCTAGTGATATGGAGAATTATTACGGTTCTGATCATGTCAGTGTTCAAAGGGGAGTCTTAGTACAATGATAAAATCACGACTTCGAGTCTTGGAAATGGTCTCTTGCAGAACAACATAAGGTTACATACAATAGATCCTTCCCCGAGACTCCGCATTGACGAGAGCTTTGTGCACCGGACTACCCTATTATCATGTCAGTTTCATGCTAAATGTTAGACAATCAAAATCCAACAAGGTCTTCTTCATCTATCAAATGATTAAGTGAAGGCATGCTAACATTTAGATTGGACTCATAAGTGAAATGGGGCAAGAGAAATATTCAAAATGATTCAGGTCTAGTTGTTCATGAGTGAACATTAACTTCTTTCAAGTGACTCGGGTCTAATACAAGGACACATCAAAAGAAGCTACAAATTGATTCAGGTCTAGTTGAGGATGCACTCACATGCCCTAGTGGATTTTCACAAGATGAGTTCTTTTTGAACAACCACATCAAAAGAAGCTACAAATTGCTCGCACATCGCAGGCCTCAATACATGATGAAACTTACATAGGCAATGTAGTTAAACATGTGGGAAGGGTGTAAACATAATTACCTGACCAGAGAATTAAATTTGTTGAAATTATCAAGATACCAGAATCTGTTTTGAACTAATATAATACATTGCTTTTATACATCAGCATCAGCATCAGCATCAGCATCGATAACAATTTGCAAATTCATCTACCTCTTACAGTGTTAGCATTCTCATCCTAGGTTAGCACATTTAATTAAACTAGATTAACTGGAAATCAGATACTGCAGGACGAAAGTATTCGATCTCAGAAGAAATATATACATGGTAGATACAGTAAACGACTCGAGTGTTGAATGAGAAGGGTACCTGACACACTTCTAAGGTAGTAGATAACTCCACCCAAGCTATGGGATGCATAAGCTTTTGAGATCTTCCTCTTTTGCATAGGAGGTTGGAATGATTCTTGAAGCGTATGGATAAAGATTTTTGTAGGAATTTCTTATGGTGCCTTCTGCTACTCCAGTTGCCAGAGAAATATCTGAGAATGAAGATATATAACGACAGAACATATGGCTAAGTACAGAAGACCAAAGAACCTTTGAGGGGCTTCTTGTCATCTGATAACTGTGTTATCATGTAGATAACAGCTGCTGCAATTGAAATGGGACTTCTCCTGCATAAGATTTCTGCAGTCAGAAACGCCGACTTGATATACTTTTGCAAGAGGACAAAATTTCAAGCAATAGGATCTATAAGAGAATCTGTTATTTGTCAGGAATTTTGTTCTTTTTAATCCACAACTCGAAGTTAAATCTGATTTTACTTTTCTCAAGTTAAGAGTGAATTTGGTAATGAATATGCTTCTAAATGCCCTCTTATTTGTTCTTCCAATCGAATAGGTTGTTATATATGGCTTCTAAATGAAAAATGCCTCAATAGCAACTGCAAACCTTAGAGGAAACCATTACTTTATAATTAGAAAATTCCAATAAAAGAACGAAAGAAAGATCAAAGGAAATTGCCTATCAGTGATCATGCAGAAACATGCCACCATACCGAAACACTTTTATAACGATACCTTATGTCAAGCTCTTCTGACTTCTGCACTGCTTCTTGAGCCGCTTTCACTGCTTGGTTTGTCATGCCAAGATGTGAACAAAATCGTCTCTATAAATTCAAAGACGAGGCATGTTAAACAGCAAATAAAAAAAGTTCTAAATGAGAAATTGTACAATAATAGCCCCCAAAAGCTAAAAGTCAGAGAACCACCAGTCAAATTTCATCAAATAATTAAATAATAGAACTAGTAGTTTATTTAACTAACAAGAAAATCTCCTGCGTGAATTGTTCCCATCTCCATTGACTGTCCCATCTCAACTTCAAGTTGCTTTACAATGAACTCTTTAGCCCGACCAATTTCTTTTTTTGTAGCTCCATTGGCAACAGAACAAATTTCTAGTTTGAATGAATATATCAGTTACATTTGCACGCATATGTACAGACAACTAAACAAAATACGCTGCATACCCTTTACAGTCCTAGGCCTGTCCTCTTGTCGGCATGCAATATATAGGCAAGCAGCTAAAATTGCATCTTGGTTTCTCCCTCTAATAGACTTAAGATCTTCAATTTTCTTGTATATCTCATTAGCCCGATCCTTGAATAAGACATAAGATTAACTGGAGTAAAGGACCCAAAAAGAAACAAACAAGGCACAGCACCATCGCCAAACAAATCATAACTTACACGCCAATGATGATTGCCATACAAACTATTCTTAGGATGCAAAGGTATTCAATCACCAAAAGAGGAGAGCTTATACAAGTAATACAGAAATGATGAACATAATCTTAAGCTAGTGCCTATTTGAATATGCACCTGATCTAATACTTCAAGTTCAGCAAATAATGTATGACAGACTTATTTTGAGAAGCCTGCAAAATGTCATCATGTATATAGTTTGCCTAATTACATTTTACAAAAAGAAAGAGGTGAAAAGTTCATGATGCAAATGCCAATCTAAGAAAATCATTGCTTATCCTTATACAAGCAAAATTTCATATCATGGTTGTAAAAAGCAGTTGGGCTGCACATTTGGCCACCAAGCAGATTTTGAATGGAACCACAAAGTAGGCGCATATATGCATATGGCAAATGTGGTTTGCATGTGCATTTAAAAAAACCTTATTTGGTTCATTTAAAACCAGTTTAGACAAAATTAAATTGACTTGAAAGTTGAAACTTTAAGTTACCTTATTCCGGGGCTAAGATGTAAATGTTAACATTTTACAAGTGAAAAGCACTTTAGGTATTGATTATATACATGCTACTTATATTATTTTACAGAAAAATATTGAATATTATATTTCATATGTTATGGCGTATTTTACATATTTGGTGAATATAATTTCAGCAGGATAAGTAGAAAAGTTAGGGAAATTTTGATTGGAAAAGCAATTTGAAGATGACAGATTGTGCAACATATAATTACTGGGGAGAAAATCATGCTGCAACATCCTAAACTAATCCAAGTCAGAGAAAAAAAGACTTATGTTGGTCCATCTACCAAAAGCAAATCCTGCATCATAAGCTAAGAAACAATAAGATAAACAAACACTAATGTTGACCTAACTGTAGGAATAATAAACAATGAAGTCAAGCATTCGAACTTTGTAATGTTGTTTACATGATGACTAAGGATGAACAACTTAAAATGTTCCTGTGTCAAAAAAATTTCCAAGTCACAGTCAAAGACCCTTTTTGAAAATCTAAAGATTATTATTAATCAGAAAAAAAAAAACTCAACTGAGTTGACCATTGACAAAGGTTTTGCATTCCTAAAACATTATATTTATCAACACTCTTTTAAGGCTACCATTGGAGGAAGAATTAGACACCAATGTTCTAAAAGGTGAACAGATAGGCATGTTAGATGAGGTAGTGCATCATACACACAGTAAGCAATCCCTTAAGGGAGTTCACACATCAAGGAGGGCCAGGCAATTATCTTTTCAGATGAAAAGGAAAAAAAATGATTCAGTTCATTTTGAAGACTTGAGGACTTTTATGATGATTTTTCTCCACTAAAGAAGATCAAATCTTCTGATTATGAAACACCAGTCTAAGTTTTTGATATGGAAGGACCTTGTAAGTGCAAAACATTCATTTTGCAAATGATAACCAGTTTAGATATTAAATATATATGCATGTTACTAATAAATATGAACTATTCTACATTGTTAGTTTATTTGTTTTATATTTGATGATCGACATATAATTAATTGTTTATGTATAGTCATGAATTGAAAGTATACTTTGTTGGATAAATGTAATTAACTTTTATCAATTAAATGTTTTAAATCAAGAGCATATGCTCCCTCATATTGTATATGTGCAATACAGTAGGTCAACCACCACCACATAGATAGACCTTTATAAAACTTGTTAGGCTCAAGACCATTGCTTGAGAAAGATTCGATCACATTGATTTTATTCAATTTTCTAAGAGCAAATTCTTTGAAAGCTTCCCTAGTCAATTAGGTGCTACGAAAGCTGCACTTATGTCCTTGGAAAGTAATAAAAGTAAACAAATGTAATAACTAGTTCCAGGTAAATTATGTACCTTGATGGTGGCAACAAGTCCCAACCTGGAAAAATTAACTAAATAGGTTAGGACGTGCTTTAGTAATCATTACACTAAAACAACCACAATAGTAACAACCATATGGAATAATATGCATGTATAATTATTTTGTCTTTTTTGCATGTATAATTTTTTCTAGGGAATAACTACAAACAATAGGAAGATATTAATTAAGCCTGTACCATTTAAGCAATCTAACATCACAATGCTGGTAGATAACGACCCAATTAAACTGATGTATGCTTATGTTAAGGTTGACAATAATGAAAAAGGTGCCAATTGAGTCAACTTCTCCAATATACATTTTTAGAACTTGGAGATAAAATTCCGTCACATTTCTGTTACATGCACATGCAAGTTTTTAAGAGTTATTAGGTATTAAGATTTATTAATCATAATTGCATGTTTAATCCAAAAATCTATCACTAATTGACAATACACTCTTTGCTTCTCCCACCACACAAGTGACAAGGTAAACATTCTTTGATCAACAGCCGCCTAAAAGAAATTTCCTTGCATGAGATGTCACAATTCTGGAAGCAGCCTCTAATTCAACCTTGATCTTCCCCATGCACATACTTAGATGCACCAACACAAACCACCCTTCTCCCTAAACATACGGCCCTTATGCTAGAGAAAACCTTCTATCTCTGTTGCTAGGTATTTCTTTATCCCACTTCTCCCACAGCAGCAAGGCCCAACCTCTATCTTCCACCAAGGGTTTGCCAACTTTCATCAGCCCTCCAAACCAAATTCTATAACTCTCTGCCAACACTTGTGATAGAGAGATTTCACTTCCTTAGAGAACCTACTGTTGGATCTCGATGGCATCAGAAATAGCAGAAGTTTAAAATATTCTTCGTAGTTTATATAGCAAGATAAATTTAAGTCAAGAACTATCAATGAAAAATAGGTCTGTCAAGAGATGATCTAAGCAAAGTAAATTTGTTCAATGCTTAAGCCTGCTTCTTTGCAATAGTCATAAACTTCAGTCCAAAACAAGGATTCTGATCTCATTCCAAGACATTGGATGTCGGTGCAAGTCGGCGTGCAAAATGGTAGAATAGAAAGGGAAAAGAGTGGAGAAGAAATAAGATAACCTCTTCGACCATTTCACCATTTTGTGATGTCGCAAAAGGCTCAAAGATCATAATCGATGTCGAGAGAAGTTCCTCTCACATTGAATTATTATTGACCATTTTGAGTTGTCAGAGAAGTTTCATAGACCACGAGCGATGTTGAGTGAAGCTGCATGGAGCCGTTGCCATCACTAGATCTAGTGCACAAGTCATTGTTGTCTTATCAAATCTTTGCGTCTCTTGCTTGTGTTGGTGCAATCAACCTCAAGGGTTTTGATATTTGTTTAAGCAATATGTTTAATAGAGTCTGGTCAAGATTGACATAGTCAATGAGGACTCCAAGCAAGTCAAGGTTAACTGAATGCTTGGAAGTAAGTCCAAACAAATCAAGGGTGACTAGATGTTTAGTAATTGGTAAGAAGTCTAAGCAGGTGGTGACCAGATGCTTGACAATCAAGTGAAGAAGAGAAGTCCTTACAGGTCAAGATTGATCTTGACCTAGGCAAGTGAAAGACCAAGCATGTCAAGGTTAACTGGATGTCTGACAAGGGAAAAGCCCAAGCAAGTTAAAGATGACCAGATGCTTTGCAAAAAAAAAAAAAATCAGGCAGGTCAAGATTGACCGGAAGTCCGGCAAATGAGAAGCTCTAGCAAGTTTAGAGAACCGAATGTTAATCAAGGAAAGTTCAGATATGTCAAAGTTGATCGGATGTCTAGCAAGAAGAAAGACCAGGCAGTCAAGATGATTGGATGCTAAACAAAGGGAAAAATCCTAAGGGAGTGAATTTTATGTAGTTAGAAAGACTTAGAGGAGTAAACTCCAAGCAAGTTGCATTGTTGTATGTGTTGCATGTTTGTTTTGCGGGAAGATGGAGCTGGACGAACACTTGGGAAGACTAAACCAAGTCCGAAGACCGAACCAAGTCCAGGGACCGAACCAAGTCGGTCCAGTTGCCAAGACTAGGTGACCAGAGCCTAGCCTGGGTGATTCGAGGTCCGGTTGCCGGGAATAGTCGAGTGACCAGACACTTGTATGAGTGATTGAACACTTGTACGAGTGACCGTAAGTTTTCGGTCGACTAGAAAATCCATATAATGTCAACTTCGCACAATTAGGTCTCCGGATGGAATTTGACCAAGTTTCGATTGACCAGATAGGCTTTTTAGTCGACAATCAGATCAGACTCTATATAAGGGAGGCGAAGGCTCAAGGAAATCCATCTCATTCACATTCAAAGACATCGTTTATTCTTTGATCAAAAGCTCTGCTTGTGCAATCGGGGAAGCGTCAAGAGAGGTGCGTGGCATTCAAGGCTTCCAGATCGGATTGACACCTTTTGTTTGTATTTGTTTAATTTGTATAATTGTTTTTATGTTTTGATTGATTGTGCTAATCAAAATTGTAAGAGGTTTCTCTGTCGCTGGAAGGTATCTGGAAAGAAAAAAGAAACTAGTGGACGACACAATCCGTGCATAGCCTTGGACGTAGCACCTTGGGGGGTGTGAACCAAATAAATCGGTAGTGTTCTTGCCTTTTTCCTTTATCCATTTAAATCGGTAGTGTACTAATATGATAGATAAGAACGAAAACGAAAGGGAGAAAAGTACAAGCCCTATTCACCCCCCTCTAGCGCACTTTACGATCCTACAACTTGGAGTCATCATTGACCATTTCAGGATGTCACAAAAGGCTCATAGAACCACAATTGACGTTGAGAGAAACTGTGTGAAGTTGTTCATCGCAATCACTAGATCCCATGCAAAAGCCATCATCCCCTCATAAAATATCCCTAGTTCTTGCATGGAAGCAACTAACCATACACCACATCACGGAAGCCTCACACGTCTTAGGAGAAGCCTTTGAATGTGTCAATGTCATTGTGTATGTAGGTTCCTATTATATAGTTAACTATTTGTTTCCTGCTATGCATTTGGATAGATACATATATATGTGGGTAATACACATGGGATGACTATTTTTTGAAAATTACTCTACACTCTTGCCTTTGATAGTTATCTTTGATAGGTGGATACAGTTGTTCACCTCTTTATAAATTATGTTGATTATTGTATAAAATAAGACGGAGAGGAAATGTGTAATATTGTAAAAATGGAAAAGTTGAGAAAACTATGAAACTATTTCAAAAGGAAATGAAAAAAGAATAACAGGAAATGATTAATGATGCCATGATTCTAAAAGAACATGAAAACATTCGTAGAGATTTGTTGTTGTCTTTTATGATATCATATCATGCATATCCTTTCATACCCTACTTTACATTTGTGTGCTCACTCTCCACTTTTCCTTTTATCCTTCAGGTTCGCAATCTTAAGGCGATCCTTTAAGGTTTGGATAGTTATTTTAGGATGCCCATGCTCAGAGATACCCGATGACAATATTGGAGATGTTTCATCAGTGTCCATGTATTTTATTTTCATATGCCACAGATTATTTCTTTTATGCATTTTACTTCGATATGTTTTTCTTAATTATCAGTATGAGTCCAGTTATATTGGCCAATATAAGTCTAGTTATGTGACAGCTTTATTTCCTAGTAAAAAATAGTTCCATGCACAAAATCAACTGAGAAATTCTGATTATAGGTCTTGCAGTTACAGATTTTCCCATTAAATTCCCTCTTGTGAAGCTCCAAATTTTCATGATTGTTCCCTTTAAACTCGCCTTTGAAACCCTACCTCATTTCTCTAGCGGATTATCTAAGCCCTAGTGTTGGACTTCAGCTCACCACCAAAATTGTCATTGTAGTTTTAGTTTTTTTTTTTTTTTTTTTGAATAAAAAAAGAAGAAAGAACACAAATTTTCTGCC
The DNA here is from genome assembly GCA_038050645.1 of Hedychium gardnerianum. NCBI lineage: Eukaryota > Viridiplantae > Streptophyta > Magnoliopsida > Zingiberales > Zingiberaceae > Hedychium > Hedychium gardnerianum. The sequence goes on from JBBUKS010000035.1 coordinate 7,771,565, forward strand.
CTCTCCGCCGCTTTGAGTACAGAAATGGAAGGGAAAGTAAAGACAGGTGAAAGGTACCTATCGGCCATGGTCGCGATGGTCTTGAAAGGTACCTATCGGGGTTGGCGCCGCGGCTCTGCCACCTGCCTAGGTAGGAGGAGAGGAACTCGGCCTGGGTGCCGTTGGGCTTGGATATTACGGTGGAGAGGCCGCCGTCGGTAAACAGAGGGTTGGAGGGGCCGCCAACACGGACGGGGTCATTGTCGGCGGACTCGTTGGCGAAGGTCCTCCACTCGGAGGTCTCGTCAATGGCGTGCGCCTCGAGCACCAACCCGCACTCGGAGCACACCGTGTCCCCAGCCGAGTGGTCAAACACCACCTCCGTGCTCCGCTTGCAGTCCGGGCAGAATGCGTCCGCCATCAAACTGCTGCTATCTTCATCTCTTTCTCTCTGCGCTTCCTCCGTAGTCCGTACTACGACGAGACTGTCTGTTCTGGTCCTCAGCGCTGCTTCTGCTTAAACCGGCTCAAAATTATAAGCCAGCCCACAAAAATGCCAACCGGATTTATGTGATAAAATTCTTTAAAGCACAAGAGATTAATCCCTAAAAACTACGAAAGAATGCATATTTCTTTTTTCTAAATAAAATTAAATTATAGAACTACCTCAATTTATCCTCTCTATCTAAATAAAATGATTTGAGAATCATCGATTTCTAAATGGTCGATTATTAATTTTAATCGTTTAGGGCGATTATGATTCATAATATCGATTTATGATTTAAAATCGTTGGTTGATGATTTATCATGATTCATTACAATTTAAAATTATTCTATTAAAAAATATATATATATTCATTAAATTATTTACAATGTTAGACATGATTATTAAGAATAATCTTATAATAAAAAATTATTAAATAATTACTTAACTCATGAAATCATTAAACCAACAAATGATTATAAATTAATTAATAAATTAATAAGATACTCTTTTTCAATTATTAAGAATAACAAAAAAAATTAATACTTAGTTGTTTCATTTGGCAGACTCGAGCTCGGGACTTAGCACCAATAAATTTCTTTTTAACATCATTTATAAACAAAAAATCATCCATCGAATCGATAATTATTACTAGTTAAATAGAGCTTGAACCTTAACCAACCCGACAGATCTATATTGATCTATCCCTATATAAAGAATTATCAAATGGACACTTCTTTTATAAAAATTATCAAATAAACATCTCATTATTATTTTTTTAATCTCGAGAGTATCTTCTTTCAGTGTTACTATAACAATTATAATTAGCTATTATAACATATAGCAATTAGTCTATAATTATTAGATAAAATATAATATTTTATTTTAATCAAAATTACTATATATAAACACTTTTATATCAAAATATTATTTATTAATTTAATCAATTTTTTTTAAAAAAATTTATAACAGCTACTTAATAACTATTATAATATTATAACAACTAATACAACACTCTTACAACATTATAACGACTCTTTAACTACTTAGGTAGTTATTACAACAATTGTAACAGTTAATGTAGTGTTATAATAGGTATCAAATAGCTACTAAAAAATTTAATTTTGACCATGTTAAAATAATTTTGATGGAGTTTAAGTAATTTGATAAAGAGTATTTTGATAGAAACTAGTACTTTATGTATAATGATTTTGTTTAGAGTAAAATAGTCAATATTTTAATATTATTACAGTCACTCCCTTAATTATTATACATTGTAATAGTTATTTCGTAGTTGTTATAATAACATTGAAAGTAAGGATATTTTTGAAATAAAAAAAATATGATGAAATGTTCATTTGATTATTTTTTATAGAATGCACACCTATAGGTGATCTTTTGGTTTTTGCCCCAAAATCAATATATTTGAATCAAATCATAAATCAAATGGAAACAATCTTCAAGAAAAACTAAAAACTAGGTGTTTTAGTGTCATATTTAGAGTATGCGATAGTTGTATTTTGGGTTTGCGTGTTTTTAATTTTCATATGATATCCAAAATCCTAATCTAATAGCTAGATTATATATATATATGATATATTAACTCAACCATATGTCATATAATTAATTAATAATTATTGGTTAGCTGAATTACTAAAAAAATTTAATAATTATTTGTTTTAAATATTATATATTATCAAAAATTAATTGTATGTATGATTATTTAATAATTCAATTAATTTTTGAGGAGTTGCATTGTGATTACTCGCTTCCCTTCTCCTTTTGGCTTAGGAATTCCTCTTTTGCCTTCACCATTTTATAATCTCTCTAATTTTGTTTTAAAAACACCTTTAAATGTAATTACTAAATAATTATTTTTCTTATGATATGTAATGAATAGTTGTTTGACTAGAAACATATTGCTACAATCTATCATTGAGGGTAAAAATGTGTTTAATGGTACAAACTTCTTTGATTAGAAGATCAACTTGATAATAATCCTAGTCATGAGAAGTTATTCCATCGCCTTAGCTCTAATGTACAATTTAGGTAGCTAAAATAAGTCATTAAATTCCTTTGACATTTTATCAAGGCTAAAAGACTCATATAAGAAAATCATCCATTCGAGATGTCTTTTTTGGATTTATATGATTGACGGTGCGTTCATGGAAAATCATATAATGAAGATGATAGTCTTAGTATATTAGATGTTAAAGTTAACTTTTGGTGGTAAAAAGGTCATACACTGATTTTAGATGCCCCATACGATCGGTCCCGTAATTATTTATAAAGAGAATAAATCACGGATGATCTTTGATCGTTGAACACAGGCGGTCTTAAAAGAAGGTTCTTTTGGTGGATAATTAATGCTACTAAATACATGCAAGTCAAAGATGGTGAATTGGATGAAAGTTTTGCAGTTTATGAGGTCCAATGTCAATACATGCATATGAAAGTTTTGCCTATTTCATAACTTTCACGAACAATTGATAGTGCTATGGTTGTGTGTTCTTATTAGACACAAGTTTGAAATCTTTAAAAAATTCAAAGAATGTGACTTGAAGTAGAGAAAAAGCATACACAAGTATTAAAACACTTCAAACAAATTGAAGTGGTTATTGCTTTTTCGTTAAGTTTTTGGGTCACTTCAAAGGGAATGAGATTCTCTCTTAATTAGTGAACTCAAAGAACAACACATCATAATGGCGTGTCTAAAAAAAGTAATCATGAGGTATGAGGATTAAATCTTGATTAGTAGTCAGATTCTTATTTTTTCCCATGCACTGATCACTGTCTGAGCTAGTAAATTAATCCTCGTAATTTACCTTCTCTGTGTTAATCCTGAGACGGATTGGCGGGGATGTTAGGGATGAGCGTTTCATCTTTTTGCCACCGTATCTAAAAGGAGTAAGCAAACCTTATTAGGTATGTTTCCCCTCAATTTGTAAGGATTTACATTTAAGATTGTAACATATATGTTAATAAAGTGCCTTCAAAGTCTATGGAATATATCTTATATGAGACAAACATATGTCAAGCATTTAAACAGTGAGAAGTTCCAACCTAAAGCAGTCAAGTGAGTTTTTTTGAGATGCCCTAGGAGATCCAAGGGCTACTAACAAAAGAATAATCTTTTTTGTTTTTTTAACATGCAATATTTCTTGAGAAGGAATATTTTGATGTCTTTAACTTTGTCCAACTCCTTGGAAACCTTTAAACATTGTAGGAACAACAATGGAGAAGATTCAAGTTCACTTCCTTAAAATTATACTTGCTCAATGCTCTCCAAAAGAGAGCCCTCTAACGACTCTTATTTTCTCCACCTCTAATTAATTGTATTAGACAAAATTAGTCATTATGCAACCAACATTAGTCATTAGTGGGAAATTGACTAGAAAACATGTTCAATCAACTACTTATCCTTCAAGTAAACTAGATCTCTTTCTAGTTAATTGAAGCCTGAATAGAATATTATATTTTTCAAACTCTTGTATTTGGATAATTCCGAATACTCTGGTCAACTTATAAGGCTCGCTTACAGTTGGGAGCATCATTTACTAACAATCTCTTTTTTATATATATTTAGTAATTCATTTAAGTTAGATCATAAATTAAATGAAAAAGTTTATATGCAACTAAAAAAAAAAAATTTAAGTTCCCCCTCAACCTAAGCTTCCCCTCTATTTGAGATTTCATCCCCGAGTTAACTACCATTAAGATAATCTTTGTTTTTTGATTGTGGGGAATAATTTATTAACTTAAATTTCTTCTCCTTTATCACGTATCAGTATAATCAAATGGTGTTAAAATATATATATATATATATGCAATCGACCAAAGATAAATATAGTGATCAAATATATATATTAAATAAGCACATAATTATACACTTCTTATACATAAATTCCAATTCAAAATTAAACAAGAAAATCATGTGAATATACCGTCAAAATATGGAAATACGTATAAATATGCATAATAAATGTATAAGATATCCCTAAATATTTTTAAACAACTAATTGTATCCGTTGGAAATATAATCTAAGTTTCACATTAAAAATATATGAAAAAATTATGAATTTATAAGATAAACAATATCTATTAGTATGAAAATTAAAAATATATGAAAAAATTATGAATTTATAAGATAAACAATATCTCTATTAGTATGAAAACTTTTGGATAAATCTAAAAATAAATTCATAATAACTTAGACCTAAAATGGACAATATCATATATGTGAATTCTTTTTGTCCTAACAAGTGATATAGTCAATTCTTGAGGGATATGTGAATTCTTTTGGTCCTAACAAATAATATGATCAGTGCTTGAGGGGAGGCTCGGAACAAGTCAAGGGTGATCAGATATTCAAGGAAAAACTCAAATTATAAGAATAATGATGGTTCTTAAAGGAGATGCTTGAGGAGAGACCCAGACTATGAGAATAATAATGATCTTTCGTATATTTGAAGGGAGGCTCAGATCATGAGAATAATGATGGTCCTTCATTTGAGGAGAGATGCTTGAGGGAAAACCCAAATCATGAGAATAATGATGATCTTTTATTTGAGGAGAGATGCTTGAGGAGAAGTCCAAACCATGAAAATAATGATTATCCTTCATTCATTCGATGAAAAAATTATTGAAAATACAATCAAAATTTTACATTAAAAATGCATAAAACATCATAAATTTATAAAATAAAAATTATCTATTGATATAAGATTTTTTTTTTGGGATAAAATCTAAAAATAAATTTATAAAAATTTAGAGTCAAAATAAATAAAATCATATCATTCTAAAAATATATAAATTCTTTTTATCCTAACAATATACAACTATAGGTTTTATAAATTTAATACTAAGTGCTATTGTGTCAAAATTCAAAATTAACATGTTATATAAATGGGGAGAATGATTTCATACAATACTAATTGACATAAGATCATCCAATTATCAAGCACTTTAAAAATACCATGTAAATAAGAATATAGAGACTAAATTAACCTTTCCAGTCAACTAAAACTAAGTTATAATCAACTATTGAATTCTATTCAGCAGTCTAATTTGAAAATTTTATAACTAAATCTATAAAACTAAAAATTCATAAAATTTTACCTGCATATCTAACTAACCATTCTAAACTTGAAAGAAAATTCATACAGAATATTTTTTTTTTCATTTGGGCATAATTTTACATAAACAACATTTTTGTTGTTGTTTTTGGCATAAATCTAAATGAATTAAAAAGTTTCTAATATATCTGAGTATCATCTCTTATAAGGTAAATCAGCCTATCGAATGTGACAACTAACCAAAAGAAAATACAAAAGCATTCCCTCCAACAATACCTATCGATATAACTGAAAATTCTCAGATTCCAATCCATGTATACAAGGGATTTCTCACAGATGGCGTAGAAATACTTGATTGTCGACGAATATGGTTCAAAGTGTACATGGGTGAGCAATTATTCAGAATCTTCTCTACACACTCTTTATCTTAGAGTTGATAGAAGCGTCTGCAGTACCTGATGTGGTGCTGCAATCACGACTTAGAAAACACATTAGCCAATTACAGAAAATCAAGAGAATCCCCCACTCCATTCCCATGGAAGGATCCAAGTAGCCAGCATATACTGTTGGATGACTGAATTAACAAAGGTATGACATTGACAATTTACGGTCCCAAACAAGGCATGCAAAACACAAACCCGGATTTGAAAGAACAAGGATGAGACGAGTAAATAAACGATAGAAGGTTGAGTAGAGGTCATCGTGGCTTCCAAAACATACCAAATCGCTAATCAATTAGCCGCCTTACTACCTAACTTAAATTGACATTAACAATGTCAGAAACCTTTGTTGGATCTCCATCAATCCGTTCCTGGTCATGTGCCCCAAGGACCTCATCCATTAACTCATCTTCAGCAGCTATATCCTCCACATCCTCTTCGTCATCATTGCCTCCAGGGATCCTCCGCGTCTTTGGGCCATGCTCCAGTTGATGCGTCTCCAGCTCCTTGTCCATCGTCTCCTGCAGATTCACCAGGTTGTCAGCTCTCCTGTTATTCCTAGCATTCTGCCACCTTTCAAGCTGTCTCTCCACATTTGAGAGATATTGCTCCTCAATCTGCTTTTGGTACTCTGAAAGCTCAGCCCTTCTCACAGTCTTCCATTCAATAAAAGCCTAAAGAAACATGCAAAAGATTTTAGGTTTTTATCCTGAGAGTTTTTGTGTGACAAAGAATGTACCAAGTTGGTCTTTCATGGCTGTGCTAAGCTTACCAAAAGAAGTAACAAACCAACAAATTTGGCTGCTTCACCACGAACCAAATACAAGCACAATTATGTTTATTCACTAAGCACCATCAAAATGGCATGAAAAAGTTGTAGAGAGGCAAATAAAATTAACAGCTAATGCAATTCGTCATGGCAGCCATGGCTAGTAAGAATTGTGGTCTGGATTTAAGCCGGGATATGATCTTATTGAACCTATTATCCAATCATATGTTTGCTTATCTTTCCGACCTTAGGATCTCGATCTCAAAATCCTTAACTAATAAAATATATTAACAATCAGTTAGATATTCTAAAATTGGCATTTACTATAGCAAATATATTACTTGTGGAAGTTTTCAATTATATAAGATTCTCTTTAACTCCAATTTTAATAATTTTCATTATTATCCATTTTAAAATCCTCTCGAAGTTGATATTTGATACATAAAGATGGACCACTAAGAATTGTATTGTATTTTTCATATATTTACTATATAATTAATTTTAATAATGCTTTGTGATATTAGAATAATAATGTATAAAAATTCACATTAATACTATATATTAAATTAATATATATAGGATAAAATGACATATAATTCTAAGACAGATTAAATTGTAGGATTTTACTATTTTACATTCCAATCCTACTCCAATCCTAGGATCTGGATCTATAGAACTTCCAATTCCTAGGTAGCATCAATCCTAACATTCTTGATGGCAGATCATCATGTGATTGTCATGTTTGATGTTGCAGCTTCATGAATAACTATGTTGCAAGGGCAGAAATCAATTGCAATTTCATAACCAAAAGAGAAGGAAGGTTTTCCGGCTACCAGTTAAAGGCAGTATTATGTATACAACATATATCCTAATGCAGATGGAACACATGCCAACTTAAGAGAAACTAGGAGTAGAAGGGACAAATTAATCATGCCTGTTCCCTGTGCTGTTCAGCTACTGCAGGATCATCGACAAGAGGTTTGGCTGGCGTATAGTATATTGGAGGTTCTGCCTTGGTTCTGATGAAAATGAAAGAATAATAGTAAACAAATTAAGCAGATTTGAGAATCTCGATTAAACATTAACAGAGAAGCTTCCTGTCACATCAAACGTAAAAACTAGGCATTCAAACAAAAACTTATCTGTCTGAAATAAATTGTCAATATGGGCACTTGGGCCAGAAATAAAAATAACCTACAAAAAGAAAATTGTTTAATTAAAACCAATAAATTATCCATACAAAAAGGTAAATCAACTTCCGTACAAGCAAAGTTTGCCAGAAGCAAAGATTTCTATCAAGAGAAGTGATAATCAAGAATAAATTTATTTACAAGTGATAAAGCAAAAGGAATGCAAGGAAGTTCCCAAGAAAAAGTTAGTAAACATCTCGACCTTAAAAAGTTGGAAAGCTTCTTATGATGCTCAGACCAGGATAGAAACAGCAACTCCCACTTCTTCTCTTGTGCCTTAGCAGCAACACGAGCTCGAAGAGTCTATCATAGCCACCCAAAAAAAAAGAAAAAAATAGTTACTTCTACATGAATTCCAGATTACACTGAATGTTGAAACATGATATACCAGATCACGTTTCCGTTTCTCAGCAATTTGCTCTCTCTCTTGTTGCCTTAATTTTTCACTTTCTTCTCGAGCTTTTTCTTCTGCCTGCTTGAATCACATGACAAGAACCACAGAGAAATGAAAGTGATGCAAATTTACGCAAGGTGCCATAAAAAAGAAATAATGAAAATAAAAAAGATCCACAATAAAAAGCTTTATGTCAACACTAGGCAATAACTTGAATAAATTCCAAATTAAATCACTCAAGAACTTATATTATCCAATATTTAATAATAATTGCTCGCCAACAGGCATGCAAGTAAAATTTCAGGATGCACCAGGAGAACACCTCAAAATCATACAATTATACACCAGAATAGTAATAGTGTATGAAAGGCAATTCTTAACTAGTTGAATGGAGCAAGTAAATGCTTAACTACTTGATGGAGCACTTCATATTTTACATCAACAAATTCACCATTGTTGTCAAAATGGCAGAGAGCAACAATGATCACTTGAGTAGGAACAGTGTCAACAAAGACTAATCTGACGCTTCTCAAGAAATCAGAAATCTTACAAACATAGACAAAAAAAAAGAGCAGCCCGGTCACGAAGCTCCCGCCAATGCGGGGTCGAAGAGTTTATTGTATGCAGCTTTAGCCTATTTTGCAAGAGGCTATTTTCGAGACGAGAACCCGTGCCTGTCACACGGCAACAATTTTACCGTTGCACCAAGGCATAGATAAGTTAAAATAATGATAATAACGATTTGAACTTTGAAGGAATTAGCAAGAATTAATTAGATTACACTAAAAAATGGATGCAAATAATTGAAATTTGGTCAAATTAAGAGTAAAAATGGGCAAAATTGATTGAAGATTGGTCATGTTAAGTTGAATTTGAAATAAGTCAATCTAGCTGATTCTTGCTGACCCAAACTTGTATTCTAGTTTTTTTTTTGATGAAACAAACTTGTATTCTAGTGAACTCACATGGGATCAAGAGAAGACTTTTTGTTGTTCACTTTAAGACCACATTGAATTTCTCAGCCTAGCAACAACTTGAGACTTATCACAAGCTTTAAAATCCACCTCATTAGGCATCGCTTCTCAATCATTTCAATCACTCATTGTCAATTGAGGTATGGTGGATCAATAGCTATCCTCTCTAGATCCACTGTAGCATAAAAAGTTTCTTTCATTCAAACATTCAATTTGGATATAATTAAGGATCCAACTTAATCCAACAACATAGATTATTGAAGGATAATATGATTCTATTAAAAAAATATTAATAATATAGAATTATGTAGTAATTACAAATTGATACATATTTTTATTATTTACAATTCTATATAAATAAATGACAATATTTATTAACAATCTAAACATAATTCTATGAAATAATTATAATCTAATATAAATATCTAGACATAAAAAAATGACATTGATTTGAGAACGTATTATGTGCTAACAATCTAAGTTCAAAATTTCTATTATTTACTATGCATATAATGTATTATCAAATACGATGGTATTTGATAAACATAATACTCCTTGAGATTTGTAAACATTTATGTAATCCCATAAAACAATAATTTTATTTTATCATGCAACGATCCTAAAGATTCAATACAACTTAGTACTATAGGCTTTATTTATGTTAAACAAGATACATTCTATAAAAAGATATTTTCAAATTTATAATAATCGTGCTGTTATTTCATTTCCTGAAGCACATCCAAATTTAGTGAAACCAAACAGAATAATGGAAACAATAGACCTACAATTTAGTGTCATTTTAGGTTGATTTCAGCATCCCAAACATAACCTTCGAGAATTGCTCATGGCATCTAATGAATATTACTAGCTAATAAAGGGCAGCTCGGTACACAAAACTCCCGCCCATACAGACCAGACCGCTTTGGATTTATTGTACACAGACTTACCATGCATTGTAAGATGTTATTTCCACATCTCGAACTCGTGACCACAAGCACACACGACATCAACTTTACTTTTGTGCCAAGGCTCCCCTTCAATGAATATTACTAGCTAATCACTCATCAAAATCCTAGAGTTGTTAGGAAATGAATCAATTTATGCATTATATTCTTGAACACTCTTACTTACATGTGGGCATGTGGACCAAATTGGATTGGCCCAAGTCCAACAAATAGTTTGACTAGTTTAAGTGGATATAAATTGAAGATATTCAAATACAAGAACTCTATCGCCATCATGTTAAATATGATTAACTAACCAGTTAATTGAAAAGCTCAAGCCTTTAGTAAAGACTAAAGAGGTCAATCCATTCATTATAATCAAAACAAATTTGATGCTTGGTTTGCTCAAATTGTTTTGTTTGATATGATAAACAAACACTTGAACATGAATTTAGGTGAGGTTTTAGTTAAGGCCAATGAACAAAATTGTGGATTTTAATCAATGACATTATTGGACAAGCTAATGACATGTTAACTGAATAGAGTATATATTGAAATTTATTTTTAAGTATTTTACAAAAATATTCGAAGATGAAGGAGAGTCTTAGCGTAATGGTAAAGTTATTGTCGTGTGACCTGGAGGTCGCTGGCAGAAAGAGCCTCTTGCAAAGCAAGGTAAAGCTGTGTACAATAGACCCTTCCATAATCCCATATTGGCGAAAGCTTCCCTTTTTTATTCAAAATAAATATACAATTTTAAATAATGACTAAAAGTATGTATTAACATGAATTTAGGTAAGATCCTAGTGAAGGCCAATGGACAATGTTGTGGCTCTTAATCAACATTGTTGGACAAGCTAATGATGGCATGCTGAATGAATAGAGTATATACTGAGATTTACTTCTAAGTATTTTACAAAAACATTCGCAATAAAAAAAATCTAAATAACAACTAAAAGTATGTATTATGGAAGTAGAATATGTACGTAGCATTTTCTTTGTGAATTGAGAAATATTTACGTTTGTATTAAGCTAATATGTCATATTTGATAGATGTTTTGACTATTTTATTATGAATATTATTCTATTATTGTAAAGAACTTCAAAACCTTAAATATTTTTTTATGGTTGCTTATAAAACACAGTGTGTAAATGAGGTAAAGTTTGTTTAAAATCTCAATTTGGAGCTCGATAAAGGCTTGAGCACAAGCAGATTTTAGACCATTGAACATGTTCAAGCTTAGCATACTCATTGACCTATGAGAAACAAGTCCTAATAATAGCAAAGTAAAATTGGCTAAGCGAATTCAAGGTCAAGGTTAAACAAAATTGGATGAAATATCATAATGAGAAACTAATACCACAAAAAATACAAACTTCTGAAGAATAAGTTGGTATTGTATTAGATTTTCTTAATCATAATTAATAATGAAAATACATAAGATGCAAAATGACATCCAAATTAAATATGAAAATAAGTCAACCCAACAAGATGACAACCACATGAAGGTTAAAAATCTCGAGCTAAGCCGCACTGGAGCTTCAGTCTTTGACTAGAACAATATACAGTTTTGGTAAAATAGGCAAAACAACTATCAAATGGGTTTATATATACATGAACTTGTTGTGCTGCGCATCTGTCGTGAGCGGTTGAGAGGAAGGGGCCCACGTGACCACCTGCTATGTGGGGTCCTCCCTCTCAATCGCCACGCCTAGCGCGCATGGCAGGCGCGCAGCACAACACTGCTCTCTCTCTCTCTCTCTCTCTCTCTCTCTCTATATATATATATATATATATATATATATATAACTTCTGCCGTTATATAATATATTAGTTCTATCGACACATATTTTCATTGTTTCCACGATTAATCACAAAATCATGGTTATGTGCCCTTCACCACCCTCTTTGCCACCCCACCTTCCTCAAATACACCACGAAGAGCTCACAACCCACCACCTACTACCATCCTCCACCGATAAGGACTTCTGCAACTCACTACCCCCTTTGTTGGCATGTTAGATCTAAGGTATGCATTAGGTTTAGAGTTTAATTATTAATCTTCTCCTCTGTGACTATTTTGGCACAGGCGACATAATGATTAAAGCATGTATTGACTCATGTCATATCTTGGTCTTCAATTAGAACGAAATGTATTAGCCATTCCAAACGGCATGGCTTAATACTTCAAATCTTGAACCAAAGTAATCTTGACTCCTAAGATTACTTGTTGCAGCAATCCACCATCTGCATAGCGCATATGGGGTATGTGGGGGTATATAAGAGGCAAGGATCACTATAAAAATATTAAAAATATGTATATTGTATGTTAAGTGTTTATCACTTGCAAAAATACTCTTTAATAGCATAGTTACAAATTACAAGCTAAGAATAGGGTAGATTTGAGTTTTAAGTCAATTTAATTTAGTTTAAATTAATTTAAAAGAATTAAATGTTTTTACTGCATATATATAATACATATGTTTTATGTGATTATATGTGATCGCTATGTGGTCTCCTTCAAAATCATCCTAACTTCCTAAATAGCCTCTTATGCAGCTCAAGTATGGGCTTTCTAAAACCATGATTACAGCATGTAAAGTGAGTGCAGCAATACTTTATAAATTATATTGAAACAGCAAGATAACTAAAAATAAGCATACAGTAAACCTTGAGTCATTTTGTTACACTGACTTATTTAACAATACAACGATGCTGAAATTTTAATTTCTAACATCAAGATCAATTGCTATGAATATTCAAGGTTCTCATTAGCATGCATAAGATTGTTTTAGCAATGAAAAGTATGCTGAATGTTCCACTCCTAAAAGATTTTTTCCATAACGGAGAACGATGAATTAAAATAATCTTATGAAGGCAGATTACAAAAGAAAGCAGATTGAACAAGATGGTTGAAGTGAACAAACCCTTTTCAATGAGTCTGACCTACGCATATATGCCTCTGTTGATGATAATTTATCATCCTCTTCACGAAATTTCTGTATTAAGAAGCATAAAAAGTTTAATATACAGAGTATGTACAACTAGGTGTAGGTGGAAAAATTGCAGCCACATTTGATTAGGAATCAACAGTGATAATCAAATTTGACAATAACATCATCATTTGTGTTGTAATGGTCAATCTAATTTAGATATATGCAGCATGAAAAGCCTTTTCATGCATCTTGGTCAATGCATAGCTAATTTGAGAAAGATTTAAGCAATTACACTCCTTAGGTTAGATAAGTTGGCATGTCAGAACCAAATTCGAACAATTGTCATGCATGCCAACCTCATTTAGAGAGGAAACAAAAATTAGATCAAGCTGAATATCAATTATCTATGCTAATACTTAGTCATGAGAAAATTATTGAGACCAGACATTCATGGGTATTTTAGCTTGGAAATACTTGAGGGTTTAATTGGGGTTTAGGGCGGAGGTTGAAGAATCTAGCCCAATTAAGTGCACAAGCTCTTGAGTCAGACTTCTGTCAATGTAGCATTCTTCAAGCAATCAATCACTTCAGCCTCCAATTTTGGAAGAACAAATGGCTGCTTGGATGTTGTCCAGAGGAAAAAAAATTCTGATCTCTTTCAGTCAGCTGTTGTTACTGTAAAGGGAAACCAAAATGTTCCCTCCACTACAAAAGTCACGCATCCTAAGGTTATTTTGCTTTAAACTTCCCTATTTAATAATTCTTGCCTCTTTGCTCTTGAAAAGCATCCAAGTGTACTTGTATAATTAAATGCAATTTTATTACATAGCTCATCCTCCAAAAGGCCCATATGGTGAATGAGGCAAAGGGGTAAGACTTAGGATGTGGAACTATAGTGAAGGGAACTTTCGGTTCCCTCCACTCTAACAATCTCCCACAAAATACAAAAGCTCCTAAAACAAATAAAGGAATAAACCAATTCTGCTTCCTACACCTAATAAATGGTATAGTAAGTGAGGTGTTTTTTAAAGCTTCAACATTCACTGAGCACGATAGTCTTTGTTGGAAGATACAAAGTGAAGCAGATCTTGAACAAAGGCACACACAATACTATAAATTGTGATACATGGTGTGTATTAATGGTCATGTACCTTGATTTTCCATGAGGATTTCAAGAAGAATTCAACACCTAATTGCCACTATATACAGATATCCCCATATAGGATCAACTCTGGTATGCTTTGTAGAGTCACATATCATGAAAATTAATTACAACTTTAAATCTCTTTCAGAGTTTAAAAAAAATCTTCTTGTCCTCTACAAAAGGATGAGGTGTGGATGTTCACATCAGTGCTTTTTTATTTTTTAGTATTATGTATTCTTTCAAACAACCAATCAGCTTGTTGTTACCTAATTGAAGTTCCATAGGGAATCTTCCAACACAGAAGTTGAATTGTCACCACTCGAAAGTGCATTATAAACAAATCCTTATTCCCCTCGATGAACTCAAAACATTAGCAATATTTGGTAAGGCAATCAACAACTTAACTTTGTATTAATCAATTTCTTTTCATATAAATCTAGTGTCGTCTTATCATCGCAATTTATTAATATAACAAAACTTGAATATTGTGCTACAGGTCAAGAAGTTAAAAGATCACTCAGTCATTAGGTTTCAGAACATATAGTATCAAATGCACTAGTTCAGCATCTATGGTACTCCTAACCATTATGGTTTGTCCTCTATAGTATAAGAAATAAAGTTGCTTTCGAAATCCTTTTCAATTCTAGCCCTTTGCTCCTAGGTCCTGAATCAATTAAAGCACTATAGTGAAAGTTTAGATAGAAAAAAAAAATAGCAGTAGAAAGTCTAGATTTGAAAGGAAATAGATTTTCAAAGAAAGATACATCCCTAGACTCTACCAATGTTTGTTTGAGATGATACATATTCCAAAAACTTATACGTGCTATATAAGGAATAGCCTACAAATACAACATTTAAAATTTTGAGGCAAGTTTAGTTCTTTTGCATTCAGAATTTTCCTTAGCTAGACATCCCAACATTCAAAAGTAATCAAGTTTAGGTTTATAACCTGTCCAGATTTCAAATGGAGGCATTAGAAGAGGCTTCATAAGGAGGCATTGAATCAAAGTGTAACAAGTCACATGTCTAATTGTTCTTGCCAGCTAGAGAAATTAGATCCATTGAACTTTTTAGGTTTAAACGACACCATCTGAATCCATTTTTCCTTTTATCTATCAATTTTTCTTATTTTGTATGACCAATTGCAACAAAAGGTGATTACGCTCACCCCAAACGCCCCTCACAGCCCGTGTTATGTAAAGGGAGGTAAATCACGGGGTGAGCTTATACATGAATACCAAGTGGCTAGGGGGTGGAGGAGTTTTTTCCCTGAGGGCATGCGCCCGTCGAGAATTGATCTCTGCCCCATTGTAGTAAATCTGTCATCCACTAGCCAACTGAACACCCGTGGGGACTTAATTTTTATGACCAAGGAATTACAAGTTGTGGGTTTTTGAAAAAAAAAAATGAAAAAAATGATTTTAGTGCGTCATTCAAATATAGATAGAAATATTTAACTATCTAACTTATTTAGATGAGCTATTTAATAATTGGCCGAATTATTATTGTATACAAATTAATCAATTAAATGCAAGTAAAACAATAACAAAAGAATTTACAACGAGTCAACAAATTTGTAAGTAGGAACTAATTGTAGGATCCTTGTAGCTTGCTTGAACCCCCACCCCCACACTAAAGGGGGAGGAGGTGAATAGTCGATTAACCTAATCCCATCTTCTATCTTCTCGCAATATAAACAATGAAACCTTAGCAGCCGGTATGCTGGTATGTTGTTCATATCAAAAGTATAAAAGGAGCCTGGTGCACGAAGCTCCCACTAATGCAAGGTCTCGAAGAAGGGTCGGACCATATTAGGTCTATTATAAGCAGCCTTACCCTACATTGCAAGAGATTGTTTTTGTATCTCGAACTCGTGACCACAAGGTCACACGGCAGCAACTTCATCGTTGCATCAAGGCTCTCCTTCGTTCATATCAAAAGTATGCAACATGAATAAAAAAAGGACAAACAAAGCAATGCTAACAAAATTATTTACGTGATTTGGAAACTTTGATCCTAATCCATAAACTATAACTCTTATAGTGTGTTAGTGCAAAGGTTCCACTATAAGTTACCCCTTAACATGAGCTAAAGTGGTAATGAGGTAAACCTCTTTACAATCTCACCTAAAATGTTTCAAACTAAGATCACTGCTCTCAACAAACTCAACAAGAATAAAATGTAAAGCTAATGTAATAGAAAATTCACAAGGTGCTTAAGTTGAGCCTTCAATCTCATTCAAGCCCTCAGAAGTTTTAAACACAATTAGTACAGAAATAGAGAGAGAATATTAGGATGTTTTCATGCAACCTATGTATGGCTCAAAGCTCTGTTAAATGTTCAGCTCAGAGCTCTCTAAAAGCTCTTTATAAGCAAGCTTGAATGGACACATATTGCTCGGCTTTAGTCGAAACACCCCAATCGATTGATGCAACAAATATAGTCATTGGTCAACTAGACTCTTTGAGAAGTCTTCTCTCTAAGGAGCCAAAATTGAAACGTCTTCTAATTGACTACTCAAGCCAAAATTGGAATGTCTCCTAAGTTGATTGAAATGTCCAATCAACTAGATTTAACCCAACAATCAACTCTCTAGTCAACTAAAATGTCCAATCGACTCATTTCAACCCTAATGTCAACTGAACTTGCTTTAAGATCCCTCTTCACTCAGTTTATTTTCTTGTAACACTACACAAAATCTAGGAGCTGATCGAAGTTGCATACTACAATTTGAGACGATCAGTCCTCAATCGAGTTGAAGGTTTCACTCAAGCCACTAGGCAGTCTACTCCTTCCTAGCTAAACACATCTTCTCAATGATGCAGCTCAAACGCACAAGCCTAAGATTACAATTTATTCATAAATCTATCAAGCTCTCATGCCTCCGGCTTTAATTTTATTTATTCTCCTAACCCTATAGTCCACCTCGCTGGGCCTTCAGTACATCAGATGCACTAAGCTCCCCAAGCTTGCTCTATGTCATCCTTCTCCAAACCTCCGAGTTCACCTTATTACGGAACACCTTAGAGTTCATATCGCCAAGCTTCGATCCTTCAGATGCACTTCACTATCCAGGCTTTCTCCATGTCACCTTGCCTTCAATTTTACCTCATTACAAGTTTTCGAACCATCAAACTAGCAATCACTCAATGCTTCTCATCTTAAAGTTCACCTCACCAAGCCTCCAGTCACTCAGATGCACAAAGTTCCTCGAGCTCACTCTATGCCATCTTTTACCTTACGTCCAAGTTCACATCGCTACAAAAGTTTAAGCATAAACAATCTCATGATCACATCAAACTAACTCAACTCTATCGAGTCAGCACGTCCATGAGCTTCATGTGCACTTTGCTAAGTCCTTATATGCTTGATGCCCACATGAGAATAAAATAATGAACAAAATAAGTTAAACATAATATAATAATCAAGTTCATTAGAAAGCTAGAATTAATCAGAATAAAATAACTAAAATAGATTCTAATTTCAAATATATATATAATAAATTTGAGATCACGATTTAAAATCTTGTATCAAGCAGAGTAAAAACATATCATTTCGATAAAGTAGCGAAACTTGATATTTATAAGCACTAAGACAATGAGCATCATTTCATAACGCTTACATCCCTTGACATGCTAAAATTAAGATAATGCTATTATTTTTTATTTTATAATTCGTCTTCATACAAGATAATGTCAAAAATCATAACATTCCATATGGAAAGCAAATATTGAACTTAACTATATAATTGTGTTATCTTTTTCTTCTTCATCTCTTTCCTCCTTCTATCTTCAATTTACAATCCACACCATATGTCAGAACATCGACACGAAAATAAAAAAGTATTGACTAAAATAGTATTTTCTAGTTAAAAACCGAAATACCGACATGATTCAAGATTTCGATTTTAGATAAAAATAAAAAATAAAGTAAATAATGTTAATTTGTTAGATAAATCATAATAGAGCAAAAAATATTTTTCCAAAACAATATTAAATAAAGTAAATAATAAAAATAGTGTATCTTGCCTTAGATTATCCATCTTACAATATAAAAAATTAACTAGGACACTTTTTCTTACTATTATCAATTAAATTTTATGCTAAAAATAAATAATCAGGATTAAAAAAGCAAGATAAGACAAAATCCAAATGTGATTTTTTTTTATAAAAGGAAAGAACCAAGCTATAGCACAAGGTGACTCGGATCTCTACCCCAAGATACAATGGGGTTGAAGTTTTTGCATACAGTGAATAGTGGGACCCCTATCACAATTCCCAACAAGTGTGGCAGTAGAAATGGTTTGAGAGAAAGAAAGAATACAGAGATGTTATAGTTCGAAAATGGTTGGTTGGTTCCTCTTTAAATAGAGGAACCCCTAGTCAAATCTTAAAGCATAAGATTCAACACGGTAAGATTGCATCAACATATTAAGATCACGTTGACACGATAAGATCACGTTGACATAGTAAGATCACATCAATTGAGCTCGTCCAATAGAATATACTTGCTCGGTTTATTTGGTTCCATGTCTTATCTTGTAGACACATTTGGACCTTTGTTTGCACAATTGGATAAATATTGATAAACTTTAAATTTAGTCAAAACTTATCAATTATATTTATTTGTTTAATTTTATTTTCTGAAACAAACAAAATAGTTGATAAATTTTAGCTAAATATAAAGTTTATTAATGTTGGGCTAGCTCGGTTGATACAATCTTATTGTGTAAACAATCTTATCGTGTTAAATCTTAGTGATTCCTCTATCTAGAGGGCCGACCACCTGCTTTTGTACTACATCATCTTCTTTGAATTCTCCTTTTCTTTTCTGAAATCAATTCTACTGTTAGGTTTATTGAAAATTGTGGCATGTGGTCTCATCATTCACGGTCGATATAGACTATCCTGGTTATATTTAGAGTAGAGATTTGAGCCACCCTATCTAAAAGATTTATTCTGCCTTAGAACAAAGAAATTGTCTTTGAGGTCTTTTTGATTTTTTTTTTAATTTTTTTATTTCTTTTTTAGCATAAAATTTAATCGATAATAGTAGGACAAAAAATTTCCTAGTTATTTTTTTTTATATTGCAGATCAACGACTACAATCCGAATGCCCATTTGCTGAATAATTTCCTCAATTTAAAGAAATGGTATGAATTACCATAGATCTATTGCTCCAAAAACAAGCGACAAGTGTTATTCGATCCCCTCCCTACAAATAGACTTTATTGCATTAGCATAACAACTACTTCAATAAGGACCGCATAGTCAATTCTCATTAATGATGATGGTTGTGATCTCATCCACTAAGAGACCTGGCCCACTTCAACACTGAAGTTTAAGTATTTAAGATATTCTCATGGCTCACATTCAAACTACAATCAAACGCACGAGCTAGACTATGGTAACTTGAAATTCTAAGTAAGACTTCTACATTATTTTTATGTTAGCAATGCTCCAACTTCTCCTGCTTTGTTGGTATTGGATTGTGACATTGAAAATATACTTAAACATCACCTCCTAGGCTCTCTTATTGTCTGCTCATTCCTCCTGCCCATACATCGCCTATATTTTTGAAACACTGGAAGCCTTGTATGGAACATGTTGGCTCCATCATAACGAAGCAATCTTCCACAGCATACCTCCACAAAAACATGTCTATCAAAGAACTTGCTTCTCTTTGCTTTCTTAGGGAATACAGCATATTGTACAAAAAAGGGATACAACTTTCAATATATCTGCACTTCTTTAGGAACTTTATTGGCTTAGTTAATTTGTATACATGCACTTGGTCAACACACTGACTACTACTACACAAAAACCCTATGTGAGCTTGCTCATATTTTTATTTAAAAAGAATTAAAGTTTACAAGCTATAGAGTAAATAAGCATGCACTATGCAGAATAGAGATCAGGCAAAGGTAAGGTCACTAATCTGCTTAGAGATTGGATCGAAATTGAAAAAACTCATTTAGTAGATGTATCATGATTTCCCTCTTTTCTTTTATTTTTCACAAATAGATGCAACACAAAGGATGGAGAAGCCATAAATTAAAATGCATCTAGTTAAAAGAGTTACCTCCAGTGTGCCCAATAGCTGACCCAGCATTCTTCTATTCCTCTTCATCAAGCTAGCGTCCTGAATTAATTTGGGCTCTCTTGGTGTAGGCTCAGGAAGCGCCATATCAATGTCCTAGCATATTTACCTAACACAATTAGAAATAGAGGAGATAGTGAAACTTTAGGTTGAAAGAGCTCACCATCCTTCGCATCCTAGAACCACCATCTCTTCTAAACCCACCGACATTGCTCTGTGAATAAGACATATTTTGCTCATTCCTCTCCCTGATGGCAGCAACACCACCCCTGTCCAGAGGATCTTCTGTCTTGGCACCCTCTGCTGCACCTGCATCTTCTTTGATCTCTCCATCGTCCAACTTCATACAACCACCCCCCAAAAAAAAAAACAAAAAATCAAATTTTGTAACAAAAATCACTGAAAATGGACAGAGTAGAAGTGAATTGAACAGAAACATGTATACTTTCACTACGGCAGAAGACAGGCGTCTCTTAGGCGGTGGCTGATCCTCGGCATCAACCTCCTGAAACCCATGCTCACGTATCAAGACGGAGAAAACAACCAAAACGAAACATGATACCTGGATACGCAATGGTTGGGTTATCGTACAGGTCGAACAACCCCGCGGTTGCGGGGTCCTGCTGCGCTTCCCGGAGCGAGGCCACCACGTCGGATGCCTCTTGGATCTCGGAGCCGCTCCGTGATCTGGCAGCGAAAAGAGATAGGATTTGGGAGAAAAAACCGAAGCAGCGGGGTAGTGTTAAGATAAATACATAGGACGGGAGAGGAGAGGAGGGAAGTTCCTACGCACCTCCCTCTGTCGTCGATGGAGTTCTTGAATCTCCTTCCGGAGCTCGTCCGCCGTCTTCTCTGCGGCGCTGCTAGCCATTTTGGCTCAAGCTTCGATAGTCACGGCTCCCTTGATTGGGCTGTTGTTACATATGCTCGCTCCTAGCAATTGCCCTACCAGCGATGGGTCAATTTGTTGGCCAATGCATTCGCAAATAAGAATATGACTTCGGGCTTCACCTTTATTTATATATATATTTTTTTATTTTAGCTTTAAGGTCTAATTATTTTGGATGGAATATATATTGAAAACAAAATTATGAAAGTTATGAAATTTTCAGTGTAATTTTGTAATTCTTTTTCTGAGAAATAAATTGATTATCTATCACCAACCACTTTTTACTGTAATCTCCAATGAAAAAAAAATAATTAATCAGATCGGATCGGATAACATCGAATCTAAAGTGATCGATTCAATCTTACGGAAATTTTTCATCGACCATCAGGATAAATCAAGAAGCGCTAATAAAGACTCATCCAAATGACCAATATATTTAGATCCACTTTTTATTAAAGAAAAAAAAATTCTACAATACATCGTAACTGAAATTTAAACTTTAAATCCCTTAATTATTTATTAAAAAATTTAATCATCGCATCATTATTCCGGAGATAATATCCAATGAAAAAGTTAGTCATGAACGAGATGAATAATTTGTTTTACTTCATCAATCTCGCGGTAGTAAAAAAGATGATGCCAAAGACGAGTCAACTAAGTAATCTGCTCCAACCATGATACTCTTTGATGCGGGCCAAAGCCTCTGCCCTCCACCCATTTAGAGAAGTAGTCCACTGCTACTATCAAAAACTTTTTCTGAAGGGGTTCGAGTGGGAAAGGCCCCACAATATCTATCCCCCACTGATCAAACGGCCATGAGACAGTGGAGGTTATGAGCGGAGCTGTTGGCTGGTGGGAGAGATGCTGATGCTTCTGACACGAGATACATTTGGAAACAAAGTCCGTTGCGTCTTTCTGAAGCGTCGGCCAGAAATATCCTGCTAATAAAACTTTGCGAGCCAAAGTGCGGCCCCCGGTGTGGTTCCCACAGATGCCTTCATGAATTTCCCTCAGACTGTAGTCTGCATCCTCGGGGCCGAGACATTTGAGAAGAGGGCGCGAGAAGGACCTTATGTACAGCTCGTCGCCAATCAAGGTGAACTGGGTTGCCCTTCTTTTGACTACCCGGGTCGTTTCTACACCTTCCGGTAGGGTGCCGCTTGTGAGGAACTCCTGAATCGGTGACCTCCAATCGGGAGTTGGATCCGAGACCTGGGCCCGATCCACTTGCGATACTAATGGCGTCTGCACGACTGGCTCGGGGAGCGTCCAGGTTGTGAGGGAGCTAGCCATTTTTGCTAGTTCATCCGCCTTCTGGTTTTCTGCCCGGTTGATCTTCTGGAGAATCACCTCTTGAAAACCCTCTTTCAGTTTCTCAAAGATGCGGGCGTACTCCCTCAGCCTGTCATTCTTTATCTCAAAACCTCCTTCCAATTGACGGGTGACCAACTGGGAGTCTGAACAGACGATCACCCGGGTGGCTCCCACCCGCTTGGCTGCCTGGAGTCCGGCAAGGAGAGCTTCGTATTCAGCTTCATTGTTAGAGGCCCTGAAATTCAAGCGCACAACTAACTGCAATATGTCTTCCCTGGGGGATATCAATAGTACTCCCACCCCACTGCCTTGTTTAGTAGAGGACCCGTCCACGAAGATCTTCCATGTCTCTTCCACTTGTTGGCCGGGTGTTTCAGCCAGAAAATCCGCCAAAGCCTGCGCTTTAATTGCGGATCGGGGTTCATAATGAAGGTCGTACTCGCTGAGCTCGGTAGTCCATTTTATCAGCCGGCCGGAAGCTTCCGGATTTGTCAGCACCCGACCCAGCGTGCTGTTGGTGAGGACGATGATGGGGTGAGACAAGAAATAGGGCCTTAATCTCCGAGCCGTGAGAACTAAGCTCAACGCCAATTTTTCTAGCGTTGTGTATCGGCCTTCAGCTTCTTTCAAAGAATGACTCAGGAAGTACACAGGATGTTGTATATTGCCTTCGTGGCGAATGAGGACAGAGCTGACAGCTCCTTCGGCTGCTGATAAATAAACCCATAAAGTCTCCCCGGCCACAGGTTTAGACAGTCGTGGAAGATGGGTCAGATATTCTTTCAGTTCGGTGAAGGCCCGCTCACATTTGTCGTCCCACTCAAACTTCGAAGCTTTCCTCAAGACTTTGAAGAAGGGTAGGCTTCTGCCGGCTGAGTGAGAGATGAACCGGGACAGGGCCGTGACCCGACCCATCAATCTTTGAGTTTCTTTGAGATTGCGAGGTGGCAGCATGTCTTGGAGCGCCTTAACCTTATCAGGGTTTACTTCAATTCCTCTTTCTGTAACAATGTAACCGAGGAATTTGCCACTCTTCACCCCGAACAAGCACTTGCTCGGGTTCAATTTGAGCCCGAATCGTCGGAGGGTGGCGCAAGTTTCTTCTACATCTGGGATTAAGGTTTCCGCTCGGGCGGTCTTGATCAGGATGTCGTCCACATACACCTCAACATTCCTCCCGACCTGCTGCTTGAAGACCCGATCCATCAGCCGTTGATAGGTGGCACCAGCGTTCTTGAGCCCAAACGGCATGACATTATAATAAAATGTCACATCTGAAGTGACGAAGTTGACTTTGTCTTGATCCTCTAGAG
>JBBUKS010000035.1:7801252-7813453 GCA_038050645.1 Hedychium gardnerianum
TATTAAATTTATTACACATTAATTTTTTTAGTAAAAATTTATTTTACTTGACCCGCCTCTTTTATATTCAAAACTCAGCTCACTTCTTTTTCTAGATTCGTCTCTCTTAAATTTGCCCGAGGGAGAGAGAGTGGGTGCTAGTTTTGAAGTGGAAAAAAGACACCTAGTGATAATCTTGAATCAAAATCGCTAATCAATATTAATTTGAAGAGGTTGATTCTTGAAACTGGATATATTATAGGAGTGAGATGGATGCTAAATAGCACTTTCAGTTGATAAAGAATGAAAATAATTGACACAGAAAATATGGTGTCTCCGAATAGTAAGTGTGAAATGGTGATGCAAAAAGGTCGGAAAAAGAAAGATACAAGGAAATTCCAAGCGCGAAGAGGGAAGATGACAAATAGTCCATAAAAAGATAACATAGTAATAGAAGAGGTCAATCAAACACCAACACATCCAAAGGTTTAGAGTTGGAGCATCTATTCATAAATAGCATCCAATTGAGGAGAAACATTATTCGATGAACAAATGTTACTTGATGCTAGTACATTAGAATATTACCTAGGAGGTTACTCGGCAGGCCGAAACCCTAGACCCTAGAAACTCCACCATCTTTGTTGCCTCCTAGTCGTTAGGTTAGAGGGATTGGGGGTTGTGGGTGTTAATCATGGAGGGGCCACATAAAGATTGCAAGTCATGTCTGATTATGACCAATAACTTCAATGGCTATAGATGGGTCACGAGCAAAATAAGGAGCTTAGAAAATCAAACTCAGTATAAGAAGCTCGAGGAACTCGGAGTGTTCAGAAGGGAGAGTTCAAGGAGCTTATTATGGAGAGTTTGAGGAGCTTAATTAGAGAGAAGCATGAAGGAACTTGGAGCAAAGAACTCAAGGAGTTCAGATTAGAGAATTTGGGAGGGGTCATCCTTAGCAAAATTGGTGAATCTTCATAAGTGTCAATGTGTAAACCCAATAGAAGAGGTTGATCGATTGTTGACCTCCTATCGATTAATCTACCGGCCTAGCAACTTCTCATGAGTGGTCGATCATTTGGTCCAAAGGCTTCATCTGCATAATTAGGAGTGTTGGACCGGACCTCCTCCGTATTGATCCTGGGACGGACTGACGGGGGCGCTGGGGACGAGCGTTTCACCTTTTTGCCACCAGGAGTGTTGGACCGGAATATAATTACGTAAACATAACCTGTGGAACTAAACCAGAAGTGTTATTATGGGGTATCATACTTAATAATATGTTTACAAGCATGTTCATTTATTTTCTCTATTTACTTGTTTATTATTTTGCTTCATCAATAACATTTTGAGAGGTGCACGAAGAGTATCCAAATTAAGTGAACTAGTGGGACTGCAACCAACCAGGCACTACTTCAAAAGGACCAACTTTTTTTTTGCTTGAAGATATATTATAAGCAAATTCAGATAAAGGCAAATTTTAGTGGCAAAGAATCTAATTTTTGTTTTTCCATTAATTGATTTTGAGGATGAAAAGAACTACATAACTTTTTCTCTCACAATCTACGCTAAAAATATCCCAAAAAAAATTAGGAATGAAGCAGGATGTAAAAGTTGTTAAGATTCAAATTTATCTATCACTATCAAATATATGCGTCAGACAAAATAAATGCGAATATTTTCATGTTGCATTAGGAACTCCAAAGTCCTGCAAAGATTGAAATGCTGAAATTTGAATAAACAATACGACAAACACGAAAACTATTAATATAAACTTTGACATCGTTAGACAAATGAGGCAATTAATACAAAAAGAATTACAACAATGCTGAAGTTTTATCTTAATCAAAATGGCTATAAATTCACCTGGATGTGTTTATTTGATAAGAAAATAATATATTATAGACACTCTCAATCATCATGTTTCAAAGGTCGAGATAGAGTGCTACCATATTTAACTATATATAATAAATAGCTTTGGACTGCTATATATAAAATAAGAGGATGATTACTTTAATTGTTAACTAATATCATTGTATAGATCTAATAGTCGAACTCAACCCAACAAGCTAAAGTGTGATTCGATCTAAACAACTAGAAATTAAGTCAAGAATCATATATAACTTTCACATTTACCACGTCAATACACATGAAAATAATGATTCTCACAATCTTAATTACTATACTCGACAACAACTGATTATTAATTGATTTAACAAAATCAAAAGTATAATGCAAATCGGAATTTAGTCAGTAACTACAAACTATATTATTGTTTCTATCTATGGCTTTAGCCAGAAGATTGCAAGAAATATTCATAAAGAAAACTAAAAAGAGAGGACGCTGATAAAATTAAGAGGCAAAAATTATTGAATACTTTAAAGTATGCAGAGATGAAAGGCGAATATCAAAGCATTCAAACAATTATTTGATGCTAAACTGGGCCTTCAAACGTTTTGAAGACATGAAAATTAAGAGGCAAATTTTATCAAACACTTCAAAGTCTGTAGAAATGAAAGATGAATATCAAGGCATTTAAAACACTTGTTTGATGTTAAGTTGACCTTCAAACTATGTTCATCGATTGACACGATGAAACTTTGTGATAACCACTGAGACATGCAATCCCAACATCTACAGAATAGATTATGCATCTAGGTTAATTTAATTAGCTATATTCTCTTCCCAAACAAAATTTAGAAAGACTGTTTGCCTTCTTTTCATAAAGAAAAAAACAACTAAATTAAAATATGTTTTTCTATCAGCCGTCCAAATCTAAAATCAAAGTGACAGGTTAAGATATGGAAGAGATTCGTCGTCCCACTCACAGTGAATCTATCTGTGCATGATATGGCTCATGCATGCATTTGCCTGCCATAACTAAATGCCCTACTAATTATACTATAATACAAATATATTCACACATATGCGATGCATGTGGAGGAAATGTACTTGAACTCGTCCATACCTACTTATCCCTTCCCTCGTACTTAGCTTCACTTTACTGACTTCATAGCTGGAAGAATCTCCGCTCGAATAATGAGCCACCACCCCTCTCACCTCTTCTTTCTTTCTCTCTTTCTTTCTTGCAGCTGCCAATTTAATTAACCCAAAATATTTATTATGAATCATAAAGGTTATCCACAAATAACAAAGTAGAAGACTTAGTATACTATTCTTCTAATTAATTCTATCTTTAATTCAAGTTGATGGATGGCATAATAAGGAAATGATAGCGTATAGAAATATATAGGACGCTATTAAGTCTTCACATAATTAATGACATGGACCCTCTTACTTTTAATTTGAAGCCAGCACAAAAAAAGAGAAGCTTCGCATGTAATGCTGTAGAAGTAAAACCTAAACGCCATGCTTGTTTTTCCTTGTGTTAGTTACTAGATCTCCTTCAAATTTCAAAATTCCTGCATTTTATTTAATTTTATTTGATTTTATAGCTCGATCGATGCCGATGCATGGATCTCCCTTCTTCTTCTTCTTTTTTCTACCAGCCTTCTCCGGTTCCACTTGAATCGCCAATGATATCACTCCAAAACCCAGGCGGATCCCCTGTAGCTTGGCTTGATCTGCCACTCAACTCAAACTCAGAAGCTGAAGCACCACCACCACCACCACCAGCAGCAGCAGCAGCAGTGCTAGTATTTGTTGGATCATGGACTACTAATGGCTTTATATCTTCAAAAGGGAACAAAAGCCTGCCGGTCTTTTCGGAATTACTCATCTCTACAGCCTCAAAACCACCACTTACTCCTCCAATCCCGCCGCTGGCGCCCGCGTCCACCGGAAAGCTAAGTGGGGGGGCCCTGATCAGATCCTGCATTAACCCGAACCCGGATGAGGAGTATAATTCCGACAGCGTTGACAACGGAAAGAACGGCCTAAGTAGTCCCGTGGCGCTGCTACTTGTAGCGCCGAAGTCCGGTAGTGGACTGACGACTAGGTGGGGGAAGCCGAGGTGGAGGTCTTGCACCCCATCCTGCGTTAGCTTGTGGGTGGTGGTAGCGGTGGAAAAGGAAATAGGAGCGACACCCGAGGCGGGAATGAAATCGCCGCCAACGCCGGGGAGGAGAAGCTTCTTGGGATGAGGTGGAATTATTGAAGCAGCGGCGGAAGTGGCGGTGGAGGAACAGGAGGAGGAGAGGGAGGAGGGGCGTTTGTTCTTGCGGGAGCCGCCGCCGACGGGGACATTGCGGAGGGAGCCGCCCTCGGTCCAGTAGCGGCGGCAGGTCTTGCAGAAATAGCGCGGCTGGCTGAGGCTGTAGTTGTTGTAATAGCAGAATTTGGTGTTGGTGGAGTTACACCGAGGGCAGTTGGACGCTTGCTCCTTCTGCAGCCTCGCCTTCCTCTCCCCTTCTGCTGCCTGTGGTGGCGCCGGCGGCCTCGCCGTCGTTGTCGTCGAAGAGGACGAAGACTAGCACATTAATTGAGCAAATTAAAGTAGTAGTGAGCATATGCAGTAGTAGAAGAACGAGCAAAAAACGAAGGAGAACAAAGAATCAGCAACAACATCAACAACAAAACAACAACTACAAAACAAACAAAAGCAAAGTGATCCTTTTGAAAAAGGGAGAGAGAGAAGATAAAGGTTGAAAGTAAAGTGATTTGCTTCTTTCAAGAATTGGGTCGATGGGAAATAAAGATGCAGCAGTAGAGAGAGATCTCTCAACTCACTAATTAAAACCCAGAAGAAATACAATACGAGAGCAAAGACATAACAGAGACGATGGATGATTTTCACCTGATGCCACTCCATGTAGAGACCAGAGAGCTTGAGTTACGTTACGCGAGAAAGGGCAAGAGATGGATGAAGATGAAGAAGAAGAGGAGAAAAAGTAGGTCGAAGAGAGAGATTAAGCATCAGATGTCACACTAGAGATCAGAGAGTCGCTATTGGTGTTTCAAGATGGCGGTGGATTGACAGAGATGGGTGCATAGTATAATATAATGATGGTATTTATATATATTATATTTATATAATTTTATGGCGAATAGATAGAGAGTTTCTTCTATAATTTAACGAGGAATAGGATTTATTAAACTTTTAGTTGTTATTTTAAAAAAAAACATTATTAATGGTAAATGGATTTTGCCATTTGGATGCGGGAGCGAGCTTGTTGTGGGGCGTGTGTGATTCCACCATGCCGTTTCCGGGTTTTGTATGGGCGAAGAGGGAATGGCGGTCGGCGTGGGGTTGTGGATGCTGACGTGGGATGCTCTCCCATCGAAGGAACTCCGTGGGTCCCGCGACAGGAATTGTGGTGTGGTGGGAAGCAAATGGTGGTGCACGATCGCACTTTGCTCCGCAGCGTCACACGGTCGAAACGCGGCAAGGTATATTAGGATTTAGACAGGTATTATTATAACATACAATAAGGCGAATAAAGTTAAAACAGACCTTCTGTAAAAAATTGTCGAAATAAGAAATTGACATTCGATGAAATAAATTATTCATGTGTAACTTTTATTCATTACTATTTACCCAATTGTTTTCCATTGCATTATATTCGCAAAATGAAATTGACGCAAATTAAATAGTTTTTTCTTACTTACATGTTTGTTCATAGGAAATATAAACAAATGTTCTAGATTTTCCTGTGATTTATGCATTTAATTTAGGGAGTACAATAAATAAAACATAAAATAGTTATTTCTAAAGATTATTACTTACATTTTGTCCATTGAAAATAGTAATATATTTTCTATGTCTATAGATTGTAATATTGTATTCAGTTAACAAAACGAAATATAAAATAAAATATAATTATTATTCCTAGCAAATAAAATAAAGAAAGAATATTGTAGGAAGATCTATAATTTTATCTTTTTGTTAAGATTATTTTTATCTTTTACATTTTAAAATTTTAGATTTATTTAAATAATTATTTAATTGATGTTAAAAGATTATCTTTTATTTTGAATCAATTTATTTCGATTAAACTTAGAGATAACTTCTCTACGTTTGATATTATTTTTATTTTTTCTTCGAAATCTCCTATGAAAATGAGTCTCTAGAATAATAATTATTTTGTCCGACATTAGTTGGTATCAGAGCACATCAAATGGAAAGTCGTGGTTGTAACAGACATGTTCTGATTGAGGAAGCCCAACACTGTGATCGTAACGTTCAAGATGTGATGATTGAAGATTTACAAAGGCATGTCACAGAATTAACTCAGCATATGGCGGCGCGAGATCTTGAGGATCGTGAGATCACTGATCTTGATTTTGATTTCACTTTCAAAAACTCGTATCACAGTCATGTTAAATTCTGGGAGCGCCAAGAGGAACTATATAGAAACCTCTCAATTTTTTTGATTGATCTATCTGAGTTTTCTACTACGTTATAAGCATAGGGATTCGTTGATTGGATTAACGAGCTAGAGAGAATTTTTATTATAAGGAAGTGTCCGATCATGTGAAAGGAAAACTGATTGTCATCAAACTCAAAGGTTGAGCATCAATGTGGTTAGAGCAGTTGCGACGATCACATGATAGACAGGATATTGAGAAAAGATGAAAAAGAAGATGAAGAGTTACTTTCTTCCCTTCGGTTATACTCAAACTTTATTTTAGCTACTTCATCTGTTGAGGTTGAGTGCAAAATCGGTCGATGATTATACGGAGGAGTTTTACCAGTTGATTGCCCAGAATAATCTATCTAAGACCAAGGCGATTAGCAAACCGGTGTATAACGATGATGAAGTTGATGACGTGTTTTATGGTGATTACCATGAGACTTCAATCGTTTGCAAGAGTCTGCTAATTCCCAAGAGCGATTCAAGGTATGATTAGTTGAGAACTAATATTTTTCACACGAGTTACACAGTTACAGATAAAGTTTGTAAAATGATCATCGATAGTGATAGCTGTGAGAATGTTGTATCCAAGGAGATTGTCCAAAAATTATAGTTGAAGGTGGATCATCATCCTAAGCTATACAAGTTGTCGTGGCTGAATAAATGTGAGCATTCTGAAAGACAAATGATAAATACAACATCCTCTATAGGAGCAATATATCAGACACCTTCTCTGGATTCTTGCTTAAATGAAGGACTTGAAGTAAATAGAAATTTGCAGATACTAGATGAATTTTCGCCTCAGTTGGCGATGATAGGAGAAGGTTGCACTGCTAATGGAAGTAGCCCGGTTGTTTGCTCTAATGATTCTTATGCTCCACTCAACGGACAATTTTGGAGTGCTAGGGACTATACAGTTCAACCAAACACTCAACCAACATCCCATAGAGAATTTGGAAATTGTCAATATGTCCGCCCCAAGTTTCTACATTCAAATGCTACTTCACATAAGTGGATCTTTGGAGCAATAGCAAAGCTTCTTAATGTTATGACCCGTACGAGCTAGAGGGGGGGGGTGAATAGTTTCGATCGCTTCTCGTCTTCTTGTCGTGCTCGTCGTTTGAATGCACAACGGAAACCTTGATTCAAACTTGACTCCACATGCACAACTCCGGGATTTTACTTGGTATCTGCCTCTTAGGCGACTAATCCAAGGCCTGCGTCTAGTGATCTCCCTCTACTATGAACTTCTCCTTTTCGGACACCTTCTGGAGGCGGATAAGCCTCTTACAAGCTTGTTCTTACAAGAACACAACAATACAATAAGAAACAAGAATGCAAATACAAATGAAATTGAAAATGACTTTACAATCAAAACTTTGCTTTACAATCGAAAATGACTTTACAAAAATGCAACAATACAATAAGGTCCAAAAATGCAGCAACACTTTGCTCCAAAACTCTCAAGAATATGCTCTTTTGAATCTTCACGAAACCTTCTTTTATAGGTTGTTGCTCGAGTTGATTTCTGACTATTAGTTGACTGATATCTCTTACTAGTCGACTGATCTGATGAATTCGATTGTTAAAACCTACAGAATGACTCTTTTTTTTGTGACTTGTTTGACCAAATCAGTCGACTGATTTCCCAAATCAGTCGAGTTGATTTGATTCTGTTTTCTTTTGGATCAAATCGATTCGACTGATTTTTCCAATCAGTTGAATCGATTTGCTTCTGTTTGCTTCTAGGTCAAATTGATTTTCCAATTAGTAGATTTGCTTTGCTTCTGGATCATTATCAATCAATTGATCTCTGAATTTGGTCATTCTAATGACTAAATTCGTCTAAACTTCTCTACTACCCTTGCATCTGATCCAACAATCGGTTCGGGCTTCCACCTCTCGCCAAGAATCTGGTTCTTAACCTTCTTGGACTTTCCTTGCCTTGCATCCGACCTTACGACCTGCAAGGACTTTCTCTTGCTTAGTATTTGGTTGACTTCAATCTACCAGGACTTTCTTTACTCAACATCCGGTCCATCATGACTTGCTGAGACTTTCGTCATCACCAAGTGTTCGATCCTCCATAACTCACTTGGACTTTCCTCTTGTCAACTTCACGTTAGATTTTCAATCACCAAGTGTTAGATCACCTTTGACCCACTTAGACTTTTCTCTTACCAACTTCCCGTTGAACTTTCAATCACCAAGTATCTGGTCACCCTTGACCCACTTAGACTTTTTGTCTCGTGTCAAGTGTCTGGTCTTCCGTGTCCCACTTAGACTTTCGACGTCGTCAAGTATCCGGTCAACCTCAACCTACTTGATTTCTTCTCACCATCAAGTGTCCGGTCAACCTTGACCTACTTGACTTCTTACTAACATATTGATCAAATATTGACATTCAACTCGAGTCAACTCGAGCTTGGTCAACCTGGTCGACCTTGACTTGAGGTTGATTCCACCAACACTTAATAATGCATTCGATGAGATAAGTAATGGTGTCACATTCATCAAAGTCGATAAACTTAGTGTAGGATCGAATGCACATGAGAGAGGGGGGGGGGGTGAATCACATGTTTTAAAAAAAATTCTTTTTTGATTTAAAAAACTTTATCAAAAGTTTGAGTGTGCAGTGGAAAAATATTTAATCAAAAATAGTAAAAAGAAAGTACTTGTTTGATTTTACTTGATTCATAGCCCAGCGGACTACTACTCTAAGGCTCACGCCCCTTTGGGATGTTTCCGACAAGCAATCCACTAAAATTCTTTCCAAAGAATCTTCGGAGAGAAATACCGAATACACAAAGAAAGGAAAGTATAATACTCCTACATTTTCCTTAGCAAGAACAATAAGTAAATTAAAAATTTGTAACCCAACACGATAAGATGAACGATGACGATCTTGGGTGTTGGTGAAGATATTGCTGTAGAATTTTGCTTCGGCGTTAGTTCGGCGCAGCAGGATCGTAGCATAGCAGTTGTAGATCTTGGAGCAACAGTATGATGAAGAAATGATGTTTACAATTGGTGCTGAGATTGTTGTTCACGACGTTGTTTTATAACTCATTAGAGGCGCCTCCATCGATCCGGGGCCCCTCCATTGAGGCTGATCCGATTCGTAAATTGCGGATTTATCTACTTCGAGGCCCCTCCAAGCTACTTGAGGCGCCTCCAAGCTACTTGAGGCACCTCCAACTGTGCCACGTGTCAACAACTCATGAAAACCAATACTTGTTGCTTATTTGTGTGCTAAGGCGTCTTCATCCACTCAAGGTGCCTCCAATGCCTCTGCGTTGAGGCGCCTCCAATCACCTGAGGCACCTCTAGCACCTTGGGCTCCGAGGCGCCTCCATTCACTTGGGGTGCCTCCAGCACCTTTAGATCTGAGGCGCTTGGAGCACTGTTCACTCCAGCTTATTTTTCACTTTTAGCTCTACAAAAACATGTTAGTCCAAAACACAATGACCAACAGCATAATGTTAGAATCAATAATGCATGCACAAATATTTTTATGACTTAGATCCTTTCTAACCACGACTAAGATCTAGTCACGATCTCAACTTAGATTTCCAAGTTGGATCTAGTCAAGATCTAGTAACATCCCCACTGGGACTCGGTCTCACTGGATTCACTACTCCATTTTGCTTACCTTACTTACCAATCGCCACTTCCTTTCTTGACGTCTGATCTCTTGACCCCACCAGGGCTTCCTGTCATAATGCCTCATTTGGACTTCAACCAGTCGTCTGGTCCTCCTGGACCCGACTGGACTTCCTGCTAGTTGTCTGATCCTGTCTGACCCAGCTGAACTTCCTGTCAATCGTCTGATCCTCCCTGACCCGACTGAACTTATGTCTAGTGTATGATTTTCTAGATCCGTCAAGTTAGTTACCCTACACACTTAGCTCAAGAAGTTAAATAATAAGAGTCTAACTTTAAACTATTGTCATACATCAAAATTCTGAGTTAGACTATTAGTGAAAACTGCACCAACACTTAATAATCCACATTAAGGCAAACCTTCATTATTAATTCAAGATGATGGTGGTGGAATGGATCAAAAACTCTTGCGGTGTTGCATGAGTTTTGGATTTCCTGATAAAGTAGCTTCTTCAAGCATTGAATGGAAATGACTTCAAGACTAGCACAATGAGACTTAGGACAGATGCAATTGTTTTCACTCATTGCATGAAGAGAAATGTATTAACTCAGAGTGTGGGTCTCCTTTCATACACATTCTTGTGGCAAGAAGCTTACAATAATGTAGTAGTGTGTGCAATGGATTACTCCTTTAATTTGATCCCTCCCTTGGTGTATTGATCAGATTCCTTTATAATAGTGAAGAGCAATTCTTTTCTAATTTGTCAGTTCTGTTGAAATGATCCCCTTTGCTTATATAAAAATGATTTGTAGGAGAATTCTAACGATAAGGGAAATCTTATTAAGGCAGGCTTGTACACTCCTTTACTTGTGTCTGAATTTCTATGGTTTAATGTCAGCATGAATTTTGTATTGGCTTACCCTGCACCCAATGAACCTCAGATTCTATCCTCGTTGTGGTTGATAAGTTTTCCAAGATGACTATTTGTAGCTTGTAGGAAGACTTCTGATGCCTTTAATATAAAGTACTAAAGTCATTATTTTGTGGACTTTGATGAGACTACTCTAAATTCGAGGATGAGTTCTTTTCAACCTAGGCGAACTGTAGGAGGATCCGAGATTTTAACTTTTCTGTTAAGCTTATTTTCGTCTTTTGCATCTTAGGGTTTTTAATTTATTTAAACAATTATTTAGTTGATGTTAATGGATTATCTTTTATTTTGATTAAACCTAGAGATGACTTCTCTCCGTTTGATGATTTCTTATTTCTTCTCCGAAATCTCTCTATGAAAATGAGCTTCCAAAATAATTATTATTCTGCCCGGTGTCAGTATACATTTCAAAGAAATAATCAAAAAATATTTTTTTATATTTGAGAGAAAATTTAATTGCCCTTTCTAGTTTGTTATTTTTTAAAATACCCTTAAAGTTTTTGAAACACCATTTTTCAACCCAAAGTTTCTATCTATTATTCAAATATGTATTGGTGCAGGAAGCATCATATGATCGAACCTGAGTTTTGATATTGACAAAGGGTCAAAGTTAATTCATGTTGTATTCTAATATGTTGATCAAGTTTGCAGGAAGGTCCTAGTTGAGGCTAGGCAAGAAAAGTCCTAGTTGAGGCTAGGTAAGGGAAGTCCTAGTTGGGACTAGGTAGGAAGACTTGGCAGATCGAAGACATCGGGTGGGAAGTCATGGTAGTCAAGGACACTAGGCGGAAAGTCTAGATAGGTTAATGGTCGGAGGTCTAGGGGAAAGTCCCGAGGGTCAAGATCGGTTGAGCAAAAGTCCAAGCAAGTTGGGCAGACCAAGGCTTAACATCAGGTAAACTCTCCCGAGTGGAGTGGTGAGGACGCGCTCTCAGAAAGAGAGCAGTAGGCATTGGTCCAACCTAAGGTTTCATGAGAGACTTGAGGTTGAGACCGAACAGCTCGGTGAGTTTTCAATCATAATCTTATTATATCTATGCTAACATTGTGATACAGGAAGCTAATGTTGGATCGTGGAAGACGAGAGAGAGGGGGGTATGAATCTCGTTCGATTAAAAATCTTTTCTTGTAAGTCAAAATTAAGTTGCAGTGAAAATAAATAAAACAAAAACACAAAGACACAAGTGGTTTTTACTTGGTTCGTAGTGCAACGACTACTAATACAAGGGTCGCGACCCTCGACCGCTTTCGATGTGCAAATGCTATAGCTCTCTTCTCCGAAACCTTTCAGAGAAGAGTAAACTCGTACAATGAATGAGGAGTATAGTAACAATCCTACTATCTCCTTTTAAAAATAATGCAAGTAATAAAGTATA
>JBBUKS010000035.1:7859786-7871251 GCA_038050645.1 Hedychium gardnerianum
GGATTCGATAGGTCTGGAGGACCTGATATCGAATCAAGTGGAAGACCTGGAAGGCCGATCCGATGCTGAGTAAAGTCTAAACAGGTCTGGAGGACCTGATGTTTGGTAGGTAAGTTGAGGTAAGCACCTGGAGTTAGTGCAGTGAGATCATGTCACAGTGGGACAAATCTTAGGCGCTAATCCAACTGAAAAAAACCAATGGAGGTTTCTAAGTTAACATCAAGACAGGTCGAACTGTCTTATTCATGCATACTTATATATGATCTAACCTTTGTTTTTGCAGGATTGTTACTATTATTATATTTCCTGTGCTAACTTTGTTTTGCAGATAAAATAAAATTCAGATTTAACTTAGGTTCGGTTGATCGAAAAGAGGTTCAGTCGACCGATCAGACCAGATTAACACAGGATCGAATAGATGTTGTATACTTAAAAACATTGGTATCAGTCGACTGATCCAAGGGATCAGTCGATTGAACAAAGAAGGAAATAAATAGTTACCAGATTGAATTAATGTAGAAAAGGTAAGCACTAGGATCAGTCGACTGATAAGCTGGATCAGTCGATCGAACAAAGAAAGAAATAAATAGCTGCCAGATCGAATCAACGTAGAAAAGATAAACACAGGGATTAGTCGACTGATAAGATTTATCAGTTGACCGATCAAGCATGATTTCCGGGATTGAACGGATCAGATCAGAGCAAAGAAGAAAGGTCGCGGGTTCAGTCGACCGATAGGAGGATCAGTCGACCGAAAGGATTAGTCGACTGATCAGTTTTTCAGTCAACCGAACGCAACCTATAAAAGAAGCCCTCGGGGTCCTAGCCGAAAATAACTTTCCTCTGTACTTCATTCTGTTCTGGCTACTACTGTTCGTGCAAGCTACTGCTACTACATCGAGAAGCAACCCGACAACCTACGCCGAAGTTTACTTTCTTATTGTCGGTATTTTTCATTCTTGCACAGTATTTGTAATTTGCATGCTTGTACTACCTTGCTTCCTCGGAAGAACTACTTTAGTGGATTAACCCATTGATACGATCCAAAGGATCGTGGGTTCTTGGAATAGGAGTCGGCTGGGCTCCGAATCAAGTAAAAAGGAGTGTGTCTATTTACTTTTATTTTCCGCTGCTACTTTGAATTACGAATAAAAAGAAAAAGATTTTCGAACGAGATTCACTCCCCCCCCCTCTCTCTTCTCTCTAACGATCCAACACAGCAAACTTGTTATCGAACCCTATCTTTGTAAAGAAACAAACCTTCTTCTCTTTCAAGAAGAAGATAATAGTGATTGCCCATCGAGAGCGGTCAAACTGACTGCGGGCCTTGGAGTAGTAGCCACGAGGCTGCGAACCAAATAAAACTAAAAGTGTCATTCTTATTTCCACTGCATTAATTTGGTGTTTTTCTAATGATTACTAAATGTGTACGAAGCGCTTTATTCATCCCCCTCTAGCGCTTTTCTCGATCCAACAACATATTGCACGTGCCTGCTATAACCAAAAATCTATTAAGTGTTGCTCGCTTTACGGCCGATAATAACATCTTCTTTGAATTTCATCTGACATTCCGTGTTGTTAAGGACCGGGTCACGAAGAATGAACTTCTTCTTAGAACACTTGATGGGGGCTTATATCGAATAATTTAATCCAGGGAATCCAACACCAAACTAGTTACTTTTCTTGGAGAGCGCTCCTCAATTATCACATGGCACCACCAGCTTGGACATCCATCTTCCATAGTAGTTTCTTTTATTGTCTCTACTTTCAAGTTACCTGTCTCAAGAAATAAGTTAGTTGCTTTTTGTGATGCTTGTCAATATGGGAAAGCTCACAAACATTCATTTCCAAACTCACAATCTTGAACTACAAGTCCTTTAGAATTAATACATTCAGATGTTTGAGGCCCATTACCAGTTTTCTCCTCTAATGGATGTCGTTATTTTGTGTATTTTGTGGATGATTATACTCGTTATACTTGGATTTATCCTCTCAAGCACAATCTAATGTCTTACCCGTGTTTCTAAATTTTAAAGCATTTGTTGAGAACCAATTTGACCAAAAGATTAAAATCATTCAAACTAACTAGGGTGGCGTGGCAAATATCGCAATCTTGCTACTGTCACCGGCTTATATAGAATTCATCATCGCCTCTTGTGCCCTTACACGAGTGAACAAAATAGAGTCGTTGAATGCAAGATTAGACATATTACTAAGATGGGCCTCAACTTACTTGCTCGTGCGACTATACCACTCTATTACTGAGATAAGGCATTTCTCATTGTGGCTTATCTAATCAATTAACTCCCAGCTCCTACGTTGTGTCACTGGTCACCTTTTGAGATCTTATTCCATCGACCTCATGACTATGGTTTTCTTCGCACCTTTGGCTGCGCTTGTTATCCTTTGACTCGGCCTTCCAATCAACACAAACTAGAATTTTGATCTGTCAAGTGTGTGTTCCTTGGGTACAGTGATGCTCACAAAGCATATCGGTATCTCTATCCACCTACAAGTTAGATTTTTATCTCTTGCCACGTTAACTTTGATAAGACCTCGTTTTCGTTTACTGCAGCATAATCCTTGATGCCCTCTAACTCTATGCCACAAGCACCGACTATAATGCTTCCTCTAGAGTGCTCTTTTTGGTCTTCTACTGCTCTAGTGGACTCTTCGCCTCCACCTTCTAATCTTTTGGCTGCTCTGCCTCAATCCAGTTGAGACACTACTAATTCTCCATCCCTTCCACCTCCATCTAGTGTGTCTACTAGTGGCCCTCTCAAAGCACCCGCTTGCTCCTTGCATCTTATGGTTACTTATGCCAAATCAAAAATCGTTGCACATATTGTCACTACGGAGGATTCTGAACCAACCTGGTTTACCATCACCAACAAAGACCCTGCCTAGTGCGATGCCATGACTTCTAAATTTAATGCCCTCATTCAGAATGGAACTTGGTCACTTGTTCCCCACACATCTACGCATAATAGTGTTGGTTGCAAGTGGATTTTCAAAGTTAAGCGTCGCTCCGATGGCACTATCGAGCATCACAAAGCTCATCTTGTCACCAAAGGCTTTCACCAACAACCTGATTTTGACTATGTTGAGACCTTTAGTCCCACCACCTTATGCACAATTCTTGCACTTGTTGTCACTCAAGTTTGGCACATCCATCAACTTGATGTTAGTAATGTGTTTCTCCATGGGACTCTTCGTGAGGAAGTTTACATGTCTCAACCACTTGGCTTCATACATCCCAACTTTCCTAATCATGTATGTAAACTTCACAAGGCTATATACGGTCTCAAATAGGCTTCTTGGGAATGACATGACACACTATGAGCATCTCTCTGATCTTCTTGGGTTTTCAGGAATCCATGTTTGACTCCTCACTATTCTTCTATCACTCAACTCAGCTCACTTCCTATCTATTGGTTTATGTTGATGATATTATCTTGACTAGAAATTCTTCCCCTCATAACTCTACTATGTTTTCTCAATATGTGAGAGGTTTCCTCTGAAAAACCTAGGCCAACTTCACTATTTTCTCGGCATTGAAGCTACTCGCACTCCTCAAGGGCTTTTTCTCTGTCAGTCCAAGTATGTTGTAGATCTTCTATCTTGGGATCAAATGGACCGCGCCAAGCCTTTGCATACCCGATTTCATCTAACTTCTCTCTCTCGACATGATGGTGATCCCTTGCCTGAGCCTCATAGGTATCAAAGCATTATTGGTGCCCTGCAGTACCTCACCCTCACTCGCCCTGAGATTGCCTTTGCGGTCAATCAAGCTTGTCAGTTTATGAAGTCTCCTACTTCTTCTCATTGGGTGGTAGTCAAACGCATTCTCCAGTATCTTCGGCACACTCCATACCATGGCCTTCTGATTCGGCCATCTACCTCTCTTGGTCTGACAGTGTTCTCCGATGATGATTGGGTCAATTGTCTTGATGATCATTGCTCAACTACTGGCCATTATATCTTTTTTGG
This sequence comes from Hedychium gardnerianum, assembly GCA_038050645.1. Classification (NCBI taxonomy): domain Eukaryota; kingdom Viridiplantae; phylum Streptophyta; class Magnoliopsida; order Zingiberales; family Zingiberaceae; genus Hedychium; species Hedychium gardnerianum. The sequence continues at coordinate 7,863,777 of JBBUKS010000035.1, forward strand.
TGACAATCTCATAGGCTAGAATTGCAAGAAACAACAAGTTGTCACTCAGTCTAGTACTAAGTCTGACTACAAGGGTCTTAACCCAGGCTACTGTTGAACTATGCTAGATATAGTCACTCTTGACTGAACTCTAAGTTTCTTTACCATAACCACCAATCCTTTGGTGCGACAATATTAGTGTGATTTTCTTAACTGCTAATCCGATGTTTCATGCACAAACCAAACATATTGAGATTGATTTCCACTTTGTTCGTGAAAGAGTTGCTTGCAAGCTACTTGGATACACTATATTTCTACCCAAGATCAGGTTGCTGATATTTTCATGAAGGGCCTCTCCTCACATCAGTTTTCTCTTCTCCGGGACAAACTCATGATGTATGCCTCTCCATTTCGCTTGGGGGATCAGATTGAGATAATCACATCGGCTCCATAAAATCAGCTAAGCATTAATATTTGATTGTACACTCTAATTTTAGCATAGTTTCCTAAATACCTAACTAGCATAACTTTGTGTATAAATTAAGGTTGTAACCTACACAATCGATAGAGTATTGGATACACTACGAAGTTCTTCTCCATACTCATTATTTCTCTATTTAACATGAATATATCAGTGATGTTGTAGGGAAGATAGAGTTCCTATTGATCTAATTTCTACCCCAAATTGAACTAGATAGCCAGATCATCAGCCTTAAGCTCATGCTCTGTTTAAGATTTGTATATAAGAATTTTGATTTTTATATTGAGGAATATATGAATTAAGTGAAATTAAGATAATACATTTGATTCGAAATATTTGTTATGTCAATTAGTTGAGTCAGTTAAGTTGGAATTATGAAATGTTAATTGTTGGACAATCTTATATGCCGAAGATTATAAGGGAAAACTGAATTGAAATTTCATAATCAATATAATCTTATCTGTCGAAATGACTTGAGCTGATAATCTCAGGTTACCAAGTAGGGAAGGAAGAGCTGCTTGGTAAAATTGAGCTTTCTGAACTGGGATGCCTTGTATGCCCGACTCCCGACTGAAAAATCCTAACTGGATGATTCCCGACTGAAAAATCCTGACTAGATGACTGTCGACTGGAAAATCTCGAGTAGACGTCGAGACCTGCGTTCAACGCAGTTTTCTTAAAATAGATTCGTCCCCTCCGATAGTGGTTAGAGATCACGATGGACGTCTGTTTCCCAAGATACAATGGGAAAATCATGTAAACAACCAAGCACTAGTTGTTCATGATGAACCGAGAGAGTATCCGAATACTATTACGATGATTCTGCCGAGTGAAAGTGCATGGCAGAGAGAGAAGAACTGGGGAAATGAAGATGAAGGAATTTCACTATTGCTTCTGCTTTTGTCTCTCTTTTGTTCATGGTCAAGGCCTCCTTTTATAGCAGCGCTCACCCCTGGCTGTAATAAATGACCGATTTATGGCCAATAAATAGCCATTACTCATCAACTATTATTGTCCAGGAGGTTACAGAATCGTCATTAACTTCAGATTAATGCTTCTGTTACACTCTTGAGTAGATAGCAAAAAGATTTAGGTGGCAAAACATTGGTTGTTCCACTTGGGCAAATTTTGCCTCGATCGATCCAACATTCGGCATGCGCAGGTTATTCTCACACACGAGTTAACTTGGTTTAATGCAATCTGTATCCTAGATTTGCACCCCCTACACACCCTCACGTGAGAGAGAGTCTCTCCCCATACATTTGTTCACATTATACATACATATGCAACAATATAAACCAACCAACATACCTTCAAACTCTCAATGTGGGACTAAAGTCTCATTCACAATGGAGCCTTTTTTTTCCCCTCTCCACCTCTTTATTCCATTCACATTTCTAACAATCCCCCACATAAATGAAAACAGGGTATATGATAGCATTCATTCAGTTGAGTCCAGTATAGGATAGATAAATTTTACCCTTTGAACTTTTTCTTGTGAAGATTTGTTTGCTTGCTGGTTGATAGTAGATATGATGTCCTTGAACTGTTCTGTCGTCTGTGTAAGCATTGACATATCTTACTCAGGACCGTCCCTAATATAACTCAGTTCTCATGAATGTGCTTGTTCTTGACCATGAACACGTCTGGTTCTGTGAGAAACGCTAAGAATTGTGCCTCCAAACAACCTCACTTCTTTCTCACATAGGTGATCTCTCAAGAGTATTTCATATTTACTCTACTCGATCATTAAAAGTCGTGTGCTTAACCTTCATCCTTCACTAATCCATTGGGTCGTACCCCCATAGTGAGCAACTTTGTCGGTGCAGTTAGGTTGTTCCTTTGAACCTAGTTCTTGAGATCTTCAGTCTGCATAGGTTGGGTTTCCTTTGCACCAATATTTCTCATCGCCATCAAGCTCATCCCTCTTGATGAGCTTGCAACTAACTCTTTGTTTAACCCTTTAGTTAATGGATCTGCTAAGTTAGCCTTTGACTTCACATAGTCAATAGTAATAACTCCCGTAGAGAGTAGTTATCTAATGGTATTATATCGACGATGTATATGTCTAGACTTACCATTATATATATGACTCTGTGCCCAACCAATTGCTGATTAACTATCACAATATATGCAAATTATCAGCACTGATTTCGGCCATCTAGGAACATCTTCTAAGAATCGTCGTAGTCATTCAGCCTCTTCACTGCATTTGTCAAGAGCTACAAACTCAGATTTCATCGTGGATCTGGTTATTATGGTTTGCTTAGAAGATTTCCAAGAAATGGTTGCACCCCCCAAAGTGAATACATATCCACTTGTAGACTTTGAGCCTTTTATATCAGATATCCAACTCACATCATTGTATCCTTCGATTATAGTGGGATATCTTGTATAGTGCAGTCCATACTTACAAGTATACCTCAAGCACCTCAGTACTCTTGTTATCCTTTTATAGAGTTCAAAATCGGGATTACTCGTGTATCTACTCAGTTTACTTACTACATAGGCTAAGTTTGGTCATGTACAACTCATCAGGTACATCAGACTTTCAATCACCCGAGAGTACTCTATCTGAGAGATATTTTCTCCTCGATTCTTCGATAAATGTTGACTCATATCTATCGGCATCCTTGTCAACGCAGTATCACCCTTGGTGAATTTCTCAAGAATCTTGTCAACGTAGTGGGACTGACTAAGAACAAGTCCTTCTGCTGTTCTAAGAATTTTAATTCATACAATCACATAAGCTAGGCCCATGTCTTTCATGTCAAATCTTGAGTTCAACATATTTTTAGTAGATTTAACTATCTTATCATTATTCCCAATGATAAATATATCATCTACATAAAGACATAAAATGACATAGTCATTCTCTATGGCTTTCATGTAGACACATTTGTCACATCCATTGATCTTGAATCCATATTTCTTCATGTCATTGTCAAAATTTTCATGTCACTACTTTGGTGCTTGTTTCAAGCCGTATAACAACTTCGCCAATGTACAAATCTTATTTTTCTATCCTAGCACATAAAAGCAGTTCTATGTAGATTTTATCTTCTAAATTCTCATTTAGAAAGACTGTTTTTACATCCATCTGATGTATTTTCATATTTCATAGAACGGCGATAGCCAATAATACTCTAATGGAAGTTATTCTCGACACTAGAGAATATGTATCAAAGTATCGAGACCTTCTCGTTGTCGGTAACCTTTAATTACCAATCTGGCATTGTACTTATTAATCGTGTCATATAATTTCATTTTCTTCTTGAAGATCTACTTACAACCTAGCGGTTTACTTCCTGGAGGAAGATCCATAAGTTCTCAAGTGTGATTTTGTAAGACAGAGTCTATCTCAGATGCAATTGTCTCTTTCCAATAAGGTCCATCAGAATAGCTTACTGCTTCTAACTAACTTTGGGGCTCACTTTCCAACATAAAAGTGATAAAATCCATTCCGTAGGATTTTTCCACCCGAGCTCTTTCACTTCGTCTGAGCTTAACCTCAACTGGTTCATCTTTTTCTTCTTTTGTTTCATATGTCCGTTTTAAGGAACTTGCTTTCTTTCAGATCTTATACGGAAACACATGCTCGAAGAACAAAATATTTCTCGATTCTATTATCGAGTTCTTGTATATATCTGGTATTTATGACTCGTACACAAAAAATTGATACGCACTGCTATTGTATGCATATCCAATGAATATGCAATTAATAATTTTTGGTCCTATCTTAATCCTTTTCTGATCAAGTACCAAAACTTTAGTAAGACACCCCCACATTCGTAAGTATTTGTAGGACGATTGTCTTCTATTTCATAACTCATAAGAGCTCTTATCTATTTTCTTTCAAGGTACCTTATTTAAAAGGTAATTAGCTGTTAACACAACTTCTCCCACATGAATTCTTGTAGTCCAAAGCTCAATAGAAGAGCATTCATTATCTCCTTTAGAGTTTGATTATTTCTTTCAGCAACTCCATTTTGCTAAGGAGTATAAGGAGCTCGTGTTTGGTCTCATGTTCAACACACAACTCAGCAAACGCTGATACATATTCACCACCTCAGTCACTTCGAACCACTTTAATTTTCTTATTAAGTTGGTTTTCAACCTCATTTTTATAGAAAATAAATTTCTCAATAGCTTAATTTTTACTTTTGAGAATATACACATAACAGAATTTTGTGTTATCATTTACAAAAGTGATAAAGTACTTATTCCCACCACTTGTCGGCGTTCCTTTTAGGTCGCATACATCAGTGTGAATTAGGTCGAGTGGTTCGTTGCTTCTTTCAATATGTTGAAAGGATGACCTTGTTATTTTAGCTTCAACATAAGCCTTACACTTATGTTTCGAGTCAAGGTGGAATGTAGGTATGCTTTGCATATTTATTAATCTACGCAACACATCGTAGTTAACATGTACTAGTCTACTATGACACAAACATGAATCCTAATCATATAAACAAAAGAGTTTTCAACTGTATTAACCTTAGACCTAATCGTCATCACATTGAGCTTGAATAGTCCATCGGTTACATAACCCTTTCTTACAAACATTTCATTCTTGGACAGTACAACTCTGTCCAACTCAAAAATAATGTGAAAGTCATGCTTGCTTAACAGTGATCCAGACACTAGATTCTTTTGAATCTCCGAACATACAACACATTGTTCAGAGTGAAGTCCTTGCCCAAGGTCATCTTCAGTACCACTTTTCCTTGGCCCACGATGTCTGAAGTTGTTGAGTTCCCCATGAATAACTTGTCCACATCTTTGACTTCTTCAAAGTTGTGGAGAAGCTCCTTGTTGTAGCAGATATGTCTAGTGGCTCCAGTATCGATCCACTATTGTCATGGATTTGAACCCACCAGGTTTACTTTGGAGATCACGACGCAAAGGTCATCCATTTCTGGTCCGTCGTTCAGATTGGTCTTCTACTTCTTCTTCGACTTTCTACACTCCGAAGTTTGTGACCGACTTGGTCACAATTGAAGCACTTCCCAAAGAACTTCTTATTGATGCTTCCTCTGGTCCAGCTTGAAAGACTTGGAATTCTTCCGTTTCGAGTTTTGATCGTGTTAGACTACATTAGCTTTCACAGTAGCCTGAGAGAATAACTTTCTCTCAAAACTTTTGTTGTCTTCCTCAATATGAAGTCTAACAACGAGTTATTCCACGTTCATCTTCTTCCTCTTGTGCTTCAGGTAGTTCTTGAAGTTCTTCCATCCGGGAGGTAACTTCTCAATGATTGCTATCACCTTGAAGATTTCACTCAGAATCATACCTTCCGAGTGAATCTTGTGCAGAATCACCTGAAGCTCTTGGATTTGGTTGTCATCATCTTGGAGTCAACCATCTTGTAGTCCAGAAATCGGCCCACAATGAACTTCCTGGCCCATGCATCCTCTAACTTGTACTTCTTGTCCAGGGAATCTCACAACTCCTTAGTCGTTCTCTTCGTGTTGTGCACAACACACAATGAGTCGGCAAGGCAGTTGAGGATGCAGTTTCGGCAAAGGAACTCAGAATGGGTCCATGCATCTACTACACTAATGGTCTGAACATCAGCATCCTCAGCATGCTTGGGATGGTCCTCGGTCAAAAATTGAGCCAGATTGAGCGGGTCAAGTAGAAGAGTATTTTCTGCTACCACCTCTTAAAGCTCAACCTAATGAACTTCTCTGGTCTTTCCTCGTGGTTGATTGGAACATTTCCAATCGGGATGGAGGGGCCTTCACGTGTTGAGGGCATGCACCTCAATACTTTTTGTGGTCATCTCATCAGATCATATCTGTTTTAAGATTGTTGGACAATCTTATATGCTGGAGATTACAGGAGAAAATTGAATTTGAAATTACAAAATCAAAATAGTCTTATCTGTCGAAATGACCTGAGATGATAATCTCAGACTGCCAAGTAGGGAAGGAAGAGCTGCTTGGGAAGACTGAGCTGCCTGGAAGACTAGGATGTCTTGTATGCCCGACTCGCGACTGGAAAATACCAACTGGGTGACTCCCAACTGGATGATTCTTGACTGAAAAATTCTGACTAGATGACTCCCAACTGGAAAATCTCGAGTAGACGTCGATGCCTGCATTCAACGCAGTTTTATTAAAACAGATTCATCTTCTCCAACAGTGTTTAGAGGTCACGACGGACGTCTATTTTCCAAGATACAATGGGAAAAACCAAATAGACAGCCAAGCACTGGTTGTTCATGGTGAACCGAGAGAGTATCTGAATACTATTATGATGGTTCTGTCGAGTGAAAGTGCATGACAAAGAGAGAAGATATAGGGAAACGAAGGTGGAGGAATTTCATTATTGCTTCTGCTTGTGTCTCTCTTTTGCTCATGGTCAAGGCCTCCTTTTATAGGAGCGCTCACCCCTGACTGCAATGAATGATCGATTTATGATCATTATATAGCCATTACTCATCGGCTATTATTGTCCGAGAGATTACAAAATCATCATTAATTTCATATTAATGCTTCTGTTACACTCCTGAGTAGATAGCAAAAAGATTCAGGTGGCAAAACGTTGATTGTTCCACTTGGACAAATTTTATCCTGGTAGATCCAACATTCGACGCGCGTAGGTTATACTCACACACGAGTCAATTTTATTCAGTGCAATTCATATCTTAGATTTGCACCCCTCTTGCGCATCCTCATATAAGAGAGTCTCTTTTCTTGCATTTGTCTCGATCGTCCTTCTTCAAAGCTCAAAAGGGAGGCTGATAACCTTGTTTTCTTTTCGTCACAACTCGAAGAAAAACATATATGTGAATAAAGGCATGTACAGTATTTCCTCAGTCAACTATACAGTAAAATTCTCTTACTCAATAAGAAGCATCCAGGTCAGGTTAACAGAGAATCTAAGAACAACAGAAGAGTTCCTATGAGTCCAGGCAGAGAGGGAACAAACACCACCTATTATACAAGCTGATGGAAAACCCAATATATAGAGAAATAGGAGTTTGATCCCATGAGTAATTAATAAAAGT
>JBBUKS010000035.1:7913908-7924677 GCA_038050645.1 Hedychium gardnerianum
CCCTAGTTTGTTTATCGGGTAAAACTAGAGCACATTCTATAGACATTTAAGGGGCGCCAACCTCTAGAATATTCATCTCTAGTAAAAATTGAACTACATACTTGACCAATGAACCGCACCAGTGGAGACTTTAACAAACCTTTTGTGCTCTACTCTCGTAGGATTTTCCATCCCTAATCTTCATTCCTTCTATCTCTTACCGTCCCTAACCTTTATCTACCCATACCCACAAGAGTATGGAGAATAGGAACTCTCAAATGTCTTTCATCTTTTCATTTGTGGGGAAGGATTTTGAGTGCTAAAGTATATTTTTTTTGGTTGATAATTTAGGTATTCATCTTTTACGATTCGATTAGTCCTAGAGGTAACTAATCCGATCTCACAAAAAAGTTTCAATAACCACCAAAATAAATTGAGAAGCATAGATGGGTCATGACGGATGACCCAATGTCACAAGTAATTCAAAGTCGTGTCGTCTTCTTCCTTTTTGAGATTTGGATTTTGAAGGTTGAGTTCCGCCACTTCAACGTTGCCCATTCTAGTGTTGCAGATTATTGGACAATCTTTGCCAGAGATATTAAGTGAATTTACTGAATTGAAAATGATAGAATTTTAATTTCAGACTTATCTGTCGAGATGACTTAAGCTGATAATCTTAAACTACTAAGCAGGGAAGAAAGTGCTGCTTGAAAAGACAGGGCTGTCTGGAAATTCCTGACTCTCGATCAAGGCAAAATTGTCCGAGTGAAGGAAGTGAGTGTTTGATTAGCTATGACCACATCAGTCTCACACGAACCATTTCTGCACAAGAACAAATAAATCTAGGCATTTTTCCTCCAAATAATCTCCCTGACAAATCCAACTTCTGGAGTGGAGGAGGTGAAGAATTTAACATTTCAAAGTTGAACTGCTCTTCACTTCTTGCAGACAAGCGTAAGCAACGAAGGTTCCTCATCTTAGTCAATGAGTTGCAGAGCCGAGGACAATGGGCTTAGCTTGTTCCACCTCCACAACTTGTAATGATCGGAGCTCTTTCAGGTCTCCCAATCACTATACATGTTTCTTGGTTGCTTTAATTGATCAGTAGGTTCTTCCACTGCCATAACTCTTCAGGAGTTGGAACACAGCCAACTACAGTTCCTACAAATTCAACTTGACTTCCAGACACAAATAGGTGATGAAGTTGCTTCAATTGTGTCACACCATGTAGGAGCTTCTCTATTTTGGAATTGTGGATGTCAAGTGTTTGCGAAGTTTGGAGCTTTTGGATATCGTTGGGTAGCCGTTTCACATTTATCTCAAACCCAATAGTGAAGGCTAAACAAGGCAAAAACTTTATTTGGTAAGTTGAAGATTGGAGCATCTTCCAGATGCAACACCCTCAACATCTTGAAACTGATTAAAATTTCTCCATTTTGAAACTGATTAAGACTGCTCTTAGGGAACACAAACTAAAATTGGAAGTAGAAAACATAACCAAAGAGCAAAGTTGTGAAAGACTCTAATTTAAATCAAGGGATTCATCACTTGTTTGAATGGAAAGGCAACGAGTTGAATTGTCCGAAACTGATTGTGAATCATCAAGAATCTATTAGATATATGTGAATGAAAAAGAAGTGGAGAGGAAAGAGTTCCATTGTGAATGAGCTGTTAGTCCCACATTGAAAGTTTTAAGGCACTTTTGTTGGTTTATATTGATTCACAAGCATCAATGTTATGAACAAATGCATGGGAAGATATTCTCTCTCATGCGTCAGCCTATCGGGTGTAAATTCAGGGTTCAAATTATACTGAACTAAGTTGACTCATATGCGAGCATGACTTGTGCAAGGCAAAATTTGTCTAAGTGGAATAACTAATATTTTGCCACCTGAATCTTTTTGGAAAATTCATAACCGCCGATTTGAAATGGTCACTATTGATGATCGATCTGCTGGAGGCAATGAATGATCATTACTCAGTCATTTAATGCAGCGAAACAGTCACTATTGATGACCGAGTGGCTAGAGGCAATGAATGGTCATTACTCAGTCATTCAATGGAGCGAAGGCATGAAGCTCCTATAAGAAGAGGCCATGACATTGAGAAAAAAAAAGATGCAATAGCAAACAGAGAATCCTCCACCTTCGTTCTCCGTCTTTCTTTTCTGTCGATTCATTTGGATCAGTAGTCATCCGATGATAGCACTCATGTGCATTCTCAGTTTGCCATGAACAATCTGTGCTAGATTGCGATCATGATTTCTCCATTGTATCCTAGGAAACAAACGTCCATAGTAACCTCGAAGCACTGTTGGAGGGGGACGAATCTGTTTTAAGGAAACTGCGTCAAACACAAGCCTCGATATCTTCTTTCTCGTATCTCAGCGGACATCTCGGCCTCGTGTCTCGGCGGACGTCTTGACCCCGTGTCTCGGTGGATGTTTCGGCGGACATCTAGACCTTGTGTCTCGATAGAAATCTCGGCCTCGTGTCTTAGCGGATGTCTCAGCCTCTTGTCTCAACGACGTCCAGACATCTCAACCTTGTGTCTCAGCGGATATCTCGCTCTCGTGTCTTGGCAGACATCTAAGCATTGGGTCTCGACGGACATCTCGGTCTAGAGTCTCGGCCATGTCTTCCAGATAACCCAGCTTTCCAAGTAGCTCTTCCTTCTTGCTTGACAGCTTGAGATTATTAGTTCAAATAATCTCAATAGGTCTGAAGTTGATTTTAGTTTGTAATTTCAATTTCAACAAATCCTCTATCTCCGATGAGCAATCTTCATTATGGAAGATTATCTAATAGAATCATGCAAAATTTTGCCTTTCTAAATATTTCTAGTGTTACCTCTCTTACAACATCATTCTGAAAAGTCTTAACCTTCCGAAAATGATTTCTCTCAACCCTTGAAGCATGGACCGATCCACAAGTTGAGCAAGATAGTGTTCAGCCTCCTCTTCCTATAATTTGTTTGTGCTCCTTGCCGCCACGAATCCGACCCGCAATCGGATTAGTTTATTCCATTTATTAGATAATCTTCGGGAAAGATGTTACAATATATAAAACAAATCTTTAGATAGTAAGGCAAATCATTGAAGCAAAGGTTGAGAAACTAATTAGTGCAATAGCTAATGGTGAGCCCTAACACTTGTTCAATATCTTACAAACATAATCCTCAAGCTTTTGTGGACAATCATTATTGTTCTCTCTTTTGTGGAGAATAAACTTGATAATGATGTGTGTCTTCTCTTTTGAATCTATTCTATCCTCATTGCCACTTAATGTTAGACCAAATCAAACCCTCATATCAAAGGTTTAAAATTTCCTTCTTGGTCGCTTCTATCCGAGAATCAATACGATGCCAAGCCTTAGCAAGATTGCAACAAAGGTTTGACGGTCTTGAGAGATAATCCTTCCATGTTCTTACAAATGATAATTTTTTTGGATTGAATGACTTGATGCCCCTTTGTTTCACCCTTTCATTCAATAATAGATGAATTACAACAATTAAAGGCTAATTTACAAGATCGATTGCTCTCCATTTATAGTCACCTCTCTATTTACAGTCATATGTACTAATTATGATAGATTTATCGATCAAGAAGCATCAATTTGCCAACAAAAAATTGATGGCATTGTCAGGTTAGAGACTTGGTAAACACATCAGCAATCTGTGCAATAGTGGAAACATGCGGAAGAGAAATGACATTAGTGTTCACAACATCTTGAATATAGTGACAATCCACTTCAATATGCTTGGTGTGCTCATGATAAGCCGAAATAGTAGCAATTTGAATAACACTTGTATTATCAGCATGGAGAGAAGTGGGTTCGAGGAAATCCAATCTCAAACAATAATCCCCAGAGCCAAGTAATTTCAGAGCATGCAGCAAACATAGTATAATACTCTGATTCAGTGGAAGATTTGGAGACCCGATATTGTTTCTTACTCTTCCATGATACCAACAAACCTCCAAGAAATATACACCAACCTGTGATAGAGCGACAAGTGTTTGGACAACCAGCCCATTCAACATTGCTAAAAGCACTAAGCCGCGTAGAAGATCTAGCAGGAAAGAATAAACCATGATGTGAAGTATTGTGAAGATATCTTATGATGCAATGAATTGCAGTCAAATGAAGATGTCGAGGAGAGTGCATAAATTGACTAACTTGTTGAACAACAAATAAAATATCAGGTCTAGTAATAGTTAGGTAGTTCAAACTACCTACTAACTGGCGATATAAATATGGATCATAAAGTAGTTCTCCTTCGTCCACGTGATACTTAACATTCACGTCTAGAGGAGTATCAACAAATGAAGAGTCTTGAAGTCCAACCAAAGCAACCAAATCTACCAAATCTTGAATATATTTATGCTGATGTAGAAATATACCAGAAGAGTCAGAATGAACTTCCAATCCCAAGAAATTTGTAAGATTACCAATATCCTTCATATGAAATGAAGCTCGAAGGTGTTGCTGAAGTTAGGTAATCATTAAAGAATATGTTCCCGTTATAATTATGTCATCAACATAAACCATAAGGAGAACAATTCCAGTAGAAGTTTTACGAAGAAATAAAGAAGAATCATATTGACTCTGCATAAATTTAAACTACAGTAAGGTAGAATGAAACTTCTCAAACCAAGCACGGAGAAATTGTTTTAAGCCATATAGATAGTTAACTTATACGCTTCTAAAGTGGGAAAGGAGACCAAACCAGGAGGTGCCATATAGATAGTTTCTTTGAGATCTCCATGAAGAAAAACATTTTTCACATCCATTTGAAAAAGTGGTAATCCTTGAGAAGAAGCAATTGCAAGGATTATCTGTACAGTAATCATTTTAGTCACAGGAGCATATGTCTCATCATAATCAACACCATACATTTGTCGATTACCAAGAGCAACCAACCTCGCCTTATAACATTCTAGAGTTCCATCAAAACGAAGTTTAATTGAGTACACCCACTTACACCCAATAGGTTTGACATTGGGTGGACATGAAATAATATCCCTTGTATAATTATCTTGTAGAGCCTGAAGTTCTTCTTGCATTGCTTGTGAGTAAGAAGAGGGAACCGAAATAGAGGATAAAGCACTAAATGATGTATGATACGAGTCATACCAATCAGGAGGATGAGAAATTTTGGTAGAGCATCTCACGATAGGCGAAGTAGGATCAGATGGCAAATCTGGATTAGGAAGGAGCAGTGGAGAAGGAAGTTGTTGATTTACATACCCCAGCGTGACTCAATCAAGAGAAGAGGATAAGTCATCAAAACTTGGAAGAACAACAATATCAGGAGATGATTGATCACAAGTTGAAAAAATATATTGATTTTCAAAGAAAACAACATTACGAGAAATACAAAATTTCTTAATAGAAGGATCATAGCAAACAAAGCCCTTGTGATGAGTACTATATCCCATAAATGCACATCTAACAGATTGAGCAGAAAGCTTGTGTTGTTCATGATGAGATAAATGAATGAAACAAACACAACCAAATGTATGTAAATGCCCATATTGAGGATGTTGTTGATGAAGATGAAAATAAGGACATTCAAAGTGCAATGTTTGAGAAGGTAGTCTATTGATGAGATAAACTGTTGTAGATAAAGCTTCTACCCAAAACTTAAGTGGACCGGAAGATTTAAGTAACAAAGTACGAGCAACTTCTAGAAGATGACGATTTTTTCACTCTGCCACACCATTTTGTTGGGGTGTGTGCGGACAAGAGTGTTGCGAGAGAATACCTTTTTCATTTAAAAATTTATGAAATTCAGTAGACATATATTCTCCCCAAGAATCAGATCAAAGAACTTTAACAACAATAGAAAACTGAGTTTCAACATAAGCAAAAAAAGTCTTGAAAATTGAAAAGACCTCAGATTTGGAACAAAGGAAATAAATCCAAGTAAACCGACTATAGTCATCAATAAATGTCACAAAAAATTTATAATGTGCATGAGATATACTAGGTGTAATCCCCCATGCATCTCTATAAACAATATCAAAATATTTAGTCGCATGACTACCAATAAGAGGAAAAGGAAGAATTTTATTTATTTTTCCTAATTTGCAAGTTGAACAATCAAAGAAAGGATTTGAAAATTGATTTTTATTTCCTAATAAACCAGAATTCAATAAATAAGACAATACGATAGAATTTGGGTGTCCTAAACGTTTATGCCACATCTCACTTTTATTCTCAATAGTAGAACAAGCCAAAGAAACTTGACTAGGAATAGACATATGTAAAGGAAACAAACGTCCAACTTTAGGCTCCTTCGTGATCACCATCCCCGAGATCTGATCCTGCACATGACAACCATCACGAGAAAAATACACATCATAGTTATTTTCAACTAATTGACCAATAGAAAGAAGATTATCAGAAAGGTCAGGCAAGACAAAAGCATTGTACAAAACTGGAGTAATATCACCAACATCAATAATGGGCAAATTATTTCCATTAGCAACCTTAACATATTCTGAACCATGATATGGGCGAATGTTTTTCAGCAAATTAGTTGAATTAGTCATGTGATTTGATGCCGCAGAATCAACAAGCCAAGACTTAGATAAGGGATTACTAATATGTTGAAGCCCCAAAGCTGAGAGCGCTGAAACTATCATTTATTGCACCATTTCAGGAGTAAGAACGCTAGTTTGAGCATTTTGATTGACAACTGACATCTAGGAACTAATTTGAGTTGGTGCAGTAGAAGAGTTAGCAACATTTGCTTGAAAAGCAATAGCCTGGCAATTCTGAGGATGAATTGAACACTCTTTGATGATGTACCCTTGCTTTTTGCAATAATTAAAAAAAAAATTAGTGCAATTTGTAGCAATATGCCCATAATTCCTACATCTATAACATTGAACTTTACTCATATCTCTGCCCTTGCCTTTTTCTTGAGCCGAAAATGTTATGTGTTGTAGTCATTTCCTTTTGTTCAATAAAAGTTTGTGTAAGAAGGCGTTGATCTTCATGGAGCAATTCACTAAAGCATACGTCCAAGGTAGAAGGAGGATGGTGATTCATCAGATTAGAATGAGCATTTTCAAAATCTAATCGAAGCTTCATCAAAAATTGATCACGCTTGCTAATCTCATGTACAACCAATACATCAACTATAGAATATTTGGACACATTAGTACAAATAATATCAGAAAATTCAGTCCATAAATTTTGAAAACTAGAATAATATTCCTGAATAGATAGATTCCCCTTGTATAATTTGCAATCTCATATTCCAATTGAAATTAATATTCCATCCGAATTGGTTTGATTGTAAAGTGTTTTCAAATATTCCCACATTGTTTGAGCAGTTTTATCAGGGCGTAAGATACAAATAATCTGAAGATCGCGTGATCCAATAATCTAAGACATCATCCTAGCATCTTTAATCTTACATTGGACTAATTGAGTAGCATCTGTAGGTGCTGGATTAGTGCCATTGTGGATGGATTAGTGCCATCAATACCATCATGGATTAGTGCCATCAATATATCCCCACAATTCTTTTCCAGTAACAAATAATCGAAATTAAAATTCCTATGTCGAATAATTTTTTCTTGTAAATTTAACACAAAACTCAGAATTGCTACCAGCCATTTTAGTAGACAAGAAGAACACCACAAGTAGAGAGACAAGCAACCCAATACGGCTTCAAGAAAAAAAAAATTACCAGAATAGCGAGCTCTCTCCTTCCAATATATCGAGCAACCTCAACCAAAATACTGACAAAACCAGACTAAGCTTGAAATCTACAGCGATCTAAAACTCCAAACGAGCAAAAAAAAATAAAAATAAATCTAAAACTCTTGAGATTAGGGTTCCGATACCATGATAAATTTTCTGGATTGAATGGCTTAATGCCCCTTTGTTTCACCCTTTCATTCAATAAATAGATGAATTACAGTAATTAAAGATTAATTTACAGGATCGATTCCTCTCAATTTACAACCACCTCTCTATTTACAGCCACATGTACTAATTATAATGGATTTATCTCTATTTATAGCTTTACACACTAATTAGGGAAATATAAAATATAAAAAGCTGTACAAAATAAATATTTGCTACATATAACAACAACAAATTCAAAGTTTGGCAGAAATGATTTTGAAATTTTACAGCTTACAAATTGGTACACAGAATATAATAATTAAAAATGATTTAAACTTATAATTTTCTTATTTTGTTTGTTTAAATTTTTAAACCTATAATTAACAGCTTGCAAATTGATATACAAGATATAATAATTAAAAATAAATAAATCTATAATTCTCTTATTTTATTTATTTAAATTAATAATTAATTCATATTTTAAAATTTAATTAGATCTTGATTATTTTATTTATTGTGTAATTATTTTTATGAGATACAATGAATAAATAATTATTTTATTTAGAAATAATTCTGTAGATCCCAACATAAATAATTCCTTATTTGATAGTTTGATAAAGAAAAGTCAATGGAGTATGAAATTATTATTTAAAAAAAAAATAAGATCATGTGTAAACAATTCAATTATTGATTTTATAATATTACAAAATATATGCATAGTACAATGACTCCATAGACATTTTCTTTACATTCTTGCTCATTCCCTTTTAGGGCTATTTTATACATAAACAAATATGAAAAATATTTTAATTTCTTATTTAATCGATAGTAACATTTGGAATATGTCTTATCCTTTGTCTGTCTTCGTTGTCATCGTCCTTTCTTAATTTTCCTATTAGTTCCTCAGGCATGTCATGCAAAAACAGACTTTGGAGATTGGTGAGAAACTCGATGCCAAGAGGGACCATCCTTAATTCTCCAAGATTACTCATTATTAGTTCATGTAAATTTGTCATGGCACCTTCCTCTATCACAATGTTATTTAAGTTCATCAAAGTGTCCAAGTAAAGCACCTTAAGATTATGGAACCATCCTGTTCTAAAGTGCAGTTTTTGCCCGTCATACGAATCATCCCACAATGTTAACTCCACTAGTTTATGCAATTGTCCGAGTGAAGGAAGTGGATCTTCGATTAGATGTGACGCCAACAGTAGCACACGTGTGAGTTCTTCACAAGAACTAATAAATCTAGGTATTTTTCCTTCAAATAATCTCCCGGACAATGTTAACTTCTGAAGTGGAGGAGGTGGAGAATTTAACATTTCAAAGTTGAGCTGTTCTTCACTTCTTGCAGACAAGAATAAACTATGAAGGTTACTCATCTTAGTCAATGAGGTGCAAAGCTGAGGACAATGGGCATGTTCCACCTCCATAACTGCTAATGATCGGAGCTCTTTCATGTCTCCCAATTGTTGTACAAGCTTCTTGTTTGCTTTAACTTGTCGCAGGGTTTGTAGGTTCTTCCACTGCCATGCCCCTTCAAGAGTCGGAACACAGCCAACTACAGTTGATCCCCCAAATTCAACTTCACCTGCAGACATTAATAGGTGACGAAGTTGCTTCAATTGTGTCACACCACGTGGGAGCTTCACTATATTGGAACTAAGGAGGTCAAGTGTTTGCAAACTCTGGAGCTTCTGGATATTATTGGGAAGTTGTTCCACTTTTGTAGCCCTCAAACCCAAATAGTGAAGGTTAAACAAGGTTGAAACTTCATTTGGTAAGTTGGAAATTGGAGTTCCTTCCAGCTCCAACACCCTCAACATTTTCAAACTAATTAGGGATCGTGGGCTAAAAGTGGAAGTAGAAAACATAACCAAAGAGCGAAGTCGTGAAAGGCTCCTATCTAAATCAAGGGATTCATCATTTGTTTGGATGGAAAGGCGACGAATTTGATTGTCCAAAACTGATTGTGAACCATCAAGATTCATGCTAAAATTTGCCTTTCTAGATATTGCTAGTGTTACCTCTCTTACAACGTCATGCATTCTGAAAGCCTTCAGCCTCCCAAAATCATTTCTCTGCTCCACCTGAAGCATGGACCGATCCACAAGTTCAACAAGATAGTCTTCAGCCTCCTCTTCCATTGATCTTTTACTGGTCGTTGCCTTCACGAATCCTTCGGCTACCCACAATCGGATTAGTTTCTTCCTTTTTATTAGATAATCTTCAGGGAAGATACTACAATATACAAAACAATTCTTTAGGCGGTTAGGCAAATCATTGAAGCTCATGTTAAGAATATTGATCGTCAATCCATCAAGCGATGGGTTTTTTTCAAACTCCCAGAGAAGACAATCATAGACTTTCTTCCATTCAGTTTCACTCTTTTCCTTAAATGATAATAAACTGCCAATTGCTACAATAGCTAATGGTGAGCCTTGACACTTGTTCAAAATCCCACTAGTGTAATGCTGAAGCACTTCTGGACAATCTTTATTGTTCTCTCTTCGGAATGCCTTCTTGCAAAACAAAATTCGTGCATCTTTTTCACTAAACTGTTGAAGCTCTATGATATGTTCATCATTTGCTATCCTTGCTACTTCATGCATTCTAGTTGTAACAATTAGTCTACTTCCATTGTTGCTATCAACAAAAGCACGACGTATTTTATTCCACAAGTCTACACGCCAAACATCATCTAATACAACTATGTACCTCTTTTGCTGCAAACTTTCTCGGATGATGTCGAATAACTGTAATCGTCGCATGGTAGTGATACCATTTGGGACAGGCTCCATTTTTCCCTTGAAGATTTCCTGGATCATTGTTCTTAGGAGTTCTTCCACATTATAAGTTTGTGAGACTGTGACCCATACCTGACAATCAAAGTGACTCTTCACGGTATTATTGCGATAGACATTTGCG
>JBBUKS010000035.1:7932526-7947140 GCA_038050645.1 Hedychium gardnerianum
CCTTCTTGTTGAGACATATTTCTTGCAAGAAAATATTAAAGTAGAGTATCCAAGACTTTGTCTTGGGATTAGTAGTGTGGAAGAGGTATAATAGATAAACGAATAAGCGATAAACCAGGAAAAAGGTGTAAGAAAAAATGTGCTCAAAAATTATTTAAAGAAAAGGAAAAATAGTGCTAGAAAGACTGTTAAGTCTTTTCAGAGCAACCTTGCTCTAATACTAATTGTTGGATCATTGGAGACAAGAGAGAGGGGGTGTGAATCTCGTCCGATTAAAACCTTTTTGTTTTTACGTAAATCAAAGTAACAACGAAATATTAAAACAAAATACGAAAGACACACTTTTTTTCTTACTTGGTTCGGAGCTCAACCGACTCCTACTCCAAGAACACACTACCCCTTGGATCGTATCGATAGGTTAATACACTAAAGATCTTCTCTCTGAAATACTTTCGGAGAAGAAGCAAATTCATACATAGAGAATGAGGAGGATAGCAACACACTGCTATCTCCTTAATATATGCAATAACAGAAACTTAAAAATATTATACCGACAGTACAAAGAATGCAGATGAAGCTGAGGTGTCGGTATGCTTTGCAGCGTCATAGCAAATAATCTTGAACAAAGAGTAGTAGTCATAACAGGATGAAGAGAAGGAAGTTGTTATCATCGGCTCAGACCCTGAGGACTTCTTTTATAGGCTGCATTCCGTCGACTGAAAAATCGATCAATCGGTTGATCCTTTCGATCAACTGATCCTCCTATCCATCGACTGATCCTCCTATCCATTGACTGAACTCGCGCTCTTCCTTCTTTGCTCTGATCGATCCGTTCGATCCCGAAAATCACGCTTGATCGATCAGCTGATCCAGCTGATTAGTCGACTGATCCCTGTGTTTATTCCGCATTGATTCGATCTGATAATTATTTATTGCCTTATTTGATCGGTCGACTGATCTCTTGTATCAGTTGACTGATCCCAATGAATTTCATTTCTGCCGAACTGAATCTGATCTTCTCCACGTAGGCTTGATCGATCGATTGAACCTCCTGTTCAGTCGATCAAACCCACTTTGAATCAAACTTTTGTTTGATTCTGCAAAACAGAGTTAGCATAAGCAATAATAATAAAAGTTCTACAAAATATATATTAGACCAATATAAGTATGAATGAATATGACATTTTGGACTGTCTTGATCTCAACTTAGAAATCTTCATTGGTTTCTTTAGTTAGATCAACGCCTAAGGTTTGTCCCACTTAGACACGACCTCACTACACTAACTTCAGGTGCTTACCTCAAATCACCTATCAAATATCGGGTCCTCCATATCTATTTGGACTTTGCTTAGCATCTGATCGACCTTCCAAGTCTTCCACTTGACTCGATATCAGGTCCTCTAGACTTATTGAATCCTTCTGCCATATGTCAGGTCCTCTTGACCCATCTGGACTTCCTGCCTGGTTTCACGATCTACCGAGACTTTTCCTTGTCTAGTATCGGGTCCTCTAGACTTACTATGACTTTCAGAGTTGAGATCCTACACACTAGATTAGTTCATCAGATAATAATAAGACTTAACTTTGAACCTTTGATAACATCAAAACATAGGTTTGATTATGATACTCCCTGTACCAACAGAATTCCTCTCGATGCCTCTACCAAGGACCCATGTACCTCAAATGTCTTTTCTACAAAGGGCGATGGAAGCTAAGAACAATGAAAGAATTTAACAAATTCTGTGATGATGATTGTGATGGAGATGTGTTGTCTTGCAAATTTTTAGATTTTCCTCCTGGGATTATATTTGTTAATGGTGATATTGAGTTTTCTGATGATGAGAATGAACAATTTAAGACTACATATGAAGATGTTGGCTCTCCTGTTGAAGATATTAATGTTAGTGGATTCTTTACTAATTATGATGATGATAAGGTTGTGGAGAGAAGTGTAAGGACTTGTGCTATAGAAGCAAAGCCCCAAGAATCACTTCCTTTGATCAAACAAACACTAGACATTATGAAGGTTGCAAGTATTGAAATTGTTGATAACTAAAGTGTAGGGACTTTTGCATGAAAGGCAAATCCCCAATAATCACGACCTTTAAAAGCACCACCACCTAATCTAGAACCAGAATCCTTACTAAACCAAGTGGAAGTCGCACTAACTTGTTTAGAATCTTCAAGTACCTTTGAACACTACAAGATTAGTATTTCTTGTGATCCTTTAAAAAATCTGATAGAGGTACATGTAATGCATTTTGTTGGATGTGATTCAAGTGTTGATACATGCTTAGCTAGACTTAATTTTGTTCTAGTTCTTTCTTATCTTTCATGTGGTTGGGAGGTGTGCTCTTTCTTTTGGTATGCAGGTTTTGATAAGGCCTGGAACTGGATCCTTCAACTGAACCTTCTCCATCCTCCAGAAAGAACAACCAAGGAGAAGAAAAAAGAGGGAGCGGAGCTTCATATGATGGATCCCACGAGGATAGCTCCCTCCACATTTGGGGTCATATTAAAGAAAATCCAAAAATATCTCACCCCTCTAAGGGAGAGATTTAGATGAACCAAATAAGGAGTCGAGCTAATGACCAAAAACAAGCGCTTCTTGGGAGGCAACCGAAGTTTCTTTCTTTGCTTTCACTTAAGTTTTTCTTTTATTTTGTAGTCTTAGTTTGTAGTTTAACTAACCCCCTAATTGGTTTTTCTTGTCTTATTTTCAAGATTCAAATATTAGGAGGAGTGAGAATACAAGATGAGGGGTGACTTCAGAAGATAAATGACTCAAAA
Source organism: Hedychium gardnerianum (assembly GCA_038050645.1). Classification (NCBI taxonomy): domain Eukaryota; kingdom Viridiplantae; phylum Streptophyta; class Magnoliopsida; order Zingiberales; family Zingiberaceae; genus Hedychium; species Hedychium gardnerianum. Next base: position 7,935,317 of record JBBUKS010000035.1, read on the forward strand.
TTCTCACGCACATCACTTGATAATTCCCCTCACTTCATACCTCCTCTATATTATATATTTTGCATTCATTGAGGAAAATGAAGAATTCAAGTATGGGGGTGTTTGTTGATAGTTAGTTGTTTTAGTTTAGATCTTGTCATTTTTCTTTGTTCAATAAAAATTTCTCTAGTTGCATTAGTCATTACATTATTGCTGACTTGTTCTTATAGCAAAAATGCTAACACACTTTTTATCTAGATTTTCATGTGTTTTGACTGACAATGCTGGTATGCTTGGTGATATGTTTTTCTCTATCTTGAGTAGCATGAAATGAGCATTTTTCTATATTTAGAAAAATATAGTTAAATGACGACTTGACTAGGCTTAGAGATTGAAACTTGAGAAATTTAAATCACTCATCACACTGAGCACAAAGAACTTCTATTTTAGGCCACACTCAAAGTACCATATCATCATGCTCATAAATGAAATTACTTGATAGAGTTAGATTGACTCACTAAGGATTATGATACATTATACCAACACGTGAGTCTAGATTATAGGTTTTTGCATGAGAACAAGCAAAGGTTTAAGTCTGGGGATATGATGTGTGTAGATTATATATGCTTTTAGACATTCTTTGATGCACATCTATTTGTATTTCATGAGCATGATTTATGTCATCGCACCCTATCTCATTATTTTGTTAGCATAATTATCCTATTTTATTTGGAGATCTACTCTTTCTTGATTATCATTGATAGGGCACGTTTTGGAGCAAAATAGAGCTTAAACGAAGAACTAAGCAGAAAGCATAGTAGAAAGCAGAGCAGGAAATAGAGCAGCTAGGGCCAAGGCCATGGTCGTGCCCAGAGGCACGACCATGTGAGCTTTCTGGGAGACCTCAAACAAGGGTCATGCCTTGCCCCCAGTGTTTCCTCAACACATGGTCGTGCCATCTAGGCACGATTCCTCAACACATGGTCGTGCCATCTAGGCACGATTGTGCCTCCTCCTCAGACAGGGGTTGTGCCTTATAGTCACGTCCGTGCCTCCGGACAAACAAAAACACAGGCCCTGGTCGTGTCGTCTAGGCACAACCATGTGACTTAGAGGCAGGGCCCGTGCCCTAACACCATAAAAGGGGTTTTTTTCCCTCTCTTTGAAGGAATCTTTGGTTTGAGGTTCAGCCCCTCTCTTTGGGGAAGGGTTCTCCCCTCAGGGAAAATTCTAGAGCTTCCATCTCCTCCTCCTCGATGATTCGTCCACCTGTGAAGAAAGGGAACACCTTCAATGACACCGAACTTCATAGATAAGCATTCTTTTCTCTCTATTTTTATGTATTGAGTTGTAATTTACTATTTTCTTCGTCTCTTGATTTTATTCCCTTGCAATTGAGTAGATTCTCCCATTTCTAGGATGTATGGAGTAATTATGATATGTGATTGATGTATGAACTATGTATAAGTCCATTTCCTTGTTTAATGAAGTATTTATGACTTGTTCTATGTGTATTGTGCCTACTACATGTTTGACAAAATGTGTGTGTGAAGAATGCATATAGAAGTAATGGATTTACTTCTATGTTGAGGTTACTACTAGACTGGATAATCGGGAGATCCTTAGTGACAAAGGATACTCATTCAACCAAACTTCCTATGCCCTTAGTGACAAAGGACATTGATACTTACCCACTTTCTAGGATCAAAAGACATTAACATAGGGGCTATTCCTTGCTAGGATATTCTAACGGTATTCAATTTAAAAAATTTGATTAAAATCCCTACAAGAATGTAAGCAAGGAGAATAAGAAGATAAATATGCATTAAGGATATTAACTAGCATCATAATGAAACTGAAACCCTAGAACCATTCTCCCTATAGCCAACTTCTCAACCTTCTCTCTCATCCCCTCTCTCTTGCTCTTTCTCCCTCTCTCTCTTTTCTCAAGTTTTAGTTCGTGATTCCAACCAACTTTGATTGTCTAGATAACTTCCTTTCCGAACTCAACTAGTACTTAATCAGCAGTCCATGTGGGATCGATAATCTTTTATATTACTAACGACGTAATCGTGCACTTGCGAGAGTATAACATGCTCCTAGTAGTACATCATGATCTTCAATTGATTAAAAAATTATAGGTTGATTCAAGAATCACTTCTGAACCTTTCAGCAGCTACAATGAGTCATGTCTCATTTCTTTCACATATCTTATACCCACTTACTAGGCTAATTATGTCACACCTATCCCAAGTTATACATTTTGCCCTATGGATTCAAATTACTCAGACATGTGTCCAAGAGTCCTATACTCTTGACATGTGATTCTTTGGCCCAAGACTTCGAGTAATAATTCTGACAAACAACCATAGGGTATACGTCTCCTCGTAAGAAGTGGTGAATCCTTTATTGGCTATCCAATCACCTTCGAGTACTTCGACTTATACCCAATCATTCTGGGTCCACACCTCCTCGGAGATGTTTGCTTAAGATGTCACAGTATAAGTCTCCATGACTAAGATGACTTGAATATCTCAAGTCGAAGGAAACTCGCACTTAAGCTACAATGAGATTTTCATTGACATATCTATATATGTAGAGAACCATATGAAGTCTCATAATAGGTTACTCCAATGAACTAGTTCTCATTAACTTGCATCCATATTTAACTCTCAACATTCTAATATCTCCAGTCAGTGAGGAGTGGCTGCTTGGACAAGCTAATGAGTATAACCTGTGCTAGTCTCACCGAATCAATGATGTCCAAACTCACTAATTCATCGACTAAGGAATATTTCAATACATTCATAATTACACATGTAGAGATGCTCACTAGTTGTGATCTAATCACAAGTTCTCTTACGCTATGAATTGTATTGCAGACTTTCAGTAAATGAGTTTAAGATACAATCAAACATAGAGAATGTGTAGTCAATTAGTGAAACTCTATTTATCTAATAAATATGTACAAATCATAAGGTGATTGGCTTAGGACACAATCTCAAATATAACATACACTCACTTGGCCTAATGCCAATCGCTATTATATCCAATACCATACATCTGGACATGACTCACAAACTTACTTTGTGATAGAGCCTTTGTCAAAGGATCCGCCAGGTTTTCTTCGGTGGGAATTTTCTCGATTTGTATTCTTTCCAACTGATGATCTCTTTGATCAAGTGATAGTGGTGAAGCACGTTTTTGGATCGTTGGTGAGACTTGGGTCCCTTTGCTTGAGCAATAACTCCAGTGTTGTCGCAGTAAACTGGTAACACTTCAACAATGCTCGGAATAACTCCAAGTTCAGAAATGAACTTTTTGATCCAAACTGCTTCCTTTGCTGCTTCCGAAGCCACAATGTATTCTGCCTCAGTTGTTGAATCAGAACGGTGTCTTGCTTGGAACTCTTCCAACTAACTGCACCTCTATTTAATGTGAATATGTATCCAAACTAGGACTTGGAGTCATCCTTGTCCATTTGAAAGCTGACATTCGTATACTCGCGTGTAACCATATCACCATCTCTAGATACTAAGAACACATCCTTAGTTCTTCTCAAGTATTTAAGGATTGTCATGTTAGTCGCCTAATGATCCATTCCTAGATTTGACTGGTATCTGATTGTGACACTCAGAGCATACGATACATTATGCCTTGTACATAACATAACATACATGATAAATCCTATCACTGACGCATAAGGTATCTTACTCATGCAAATTCTCTCATCTTCTGTGCATGGGCACATAGACTTCGAAAGGTAAATCCCATATCTCATGGATATAAAACTTTTCTTGGACTCATCCAAGCTAAACCGCTTTAGTACTTTGTCTATATATGTAGACTGTGAAAGACCAAGCAACCATTTTGATCAATCACTATAGATCTTAATCACAAGGATATAGGTTTCTTCTCCCATGTCTTTCATGGAGAATATTTTGGACAACCAACTCTTAATCGATTGTAGAACAAGCACATGCACATTATTTCCTATAAGTAATATGTCATCAACATAGAGCACTAGAAATACGTCCGCACTCCCACTAACCTTCTTGTACACACAAGGTTGATCAGGATTTTGTGAGAAATCAAACTCTTTGATTGCCTCATCAAAATGGATATTCCAACTCCTGGATGCTTGCTTCAATCCATAAATGGATCATTGAAGTTTGCATACTTTATTTTTATCAACAGATGTTAAACCCACGGTTGTATCATATACACATCTTCAAATAGATTTCCATTGAGGAAAGCCGTTTTCACATCCATTTATCATATCTCATAATCGTAATGAGCTGCTATGGCTAAGAGTATCTGAATGGATTTAAGCATAGCTACTGGTGAGAAGGTTTCATCGTAGTCAAAGTCTTTCCTTTGATGATATCTTTTTGCCACTAATCTAGCTTTGTAGGTAATTACATTACCATCCATGTCAGTTTTCTTCTTAAAAACTCACTTGCACCCAAAAGGCGTGATGCCTTCAGGTGGGTCTACCGAGTTCTAAACTTGGTTCTCATACATGAAATCTATTTCCGATTTCATGGTTGTTAGTCACTTGTCCATTTCTGAATTTTTCAAAACTTTCTCATAATCAATAGGTTCCTCATCCTCAAGGAGTAACATGTTATTCGATTCACTTATGAGAAACTCATATCTCTCAAGAACCATATGTGTCCTCTAGATCTACAAAAAGGCAATGTCTCCAAAGGTTTACTGATAGCTCATCATAATGAGTAATCGGTTGTGGTTCTTGACTAGGCATCTCTTCTGTGTCTATTGGACTTTCTTAAACCTCCTCAAATTCAACTTCAGTCCAACTATTTTCCTGCAAGAGAAACTCTTTCTCTAGGAATACAATATGCCTTGAAATAAGCACCTTTTGTTCCAATATATGATAGAATTAGTAACCCATAATTTTCTTAGGGTAACCAATAAATAAACACTTATCAGACTTAGTATCTAGCTTATTATCTGATACATTCCTCTTCATATAAGCAAGACAACCCCATATCTTCAAATAAGATAGACGAGGTTTCTTACCAGTCCATTTCTCAAATGGAGTAGTAGAAACTGCCTTGGTCAGGATTCTATTTAGAAAGTAAACAGTTGTCTCAAGTGCGTAATCCCAAAAAGATTTGGGAAGATTCGCATGATTCATCATTGACTTAACCATGTCTAACAAAGTTCAGTTTCACCTTTCAAATGCACCATTGTGTTGTGGCATATAAGGCAGAGTACATTGAGATAATATTCCATTGTCCCTTAGATAATCTTAAAACTCTTGACTTAAGTATTCACCACCTCAATCGGATCAAAATATTTTAATACTTTTGTCAAGTTATTTCTCTACTTCATTTCTAAATTTTTTGAACCTTTCAAAGGCCTCAGATTTGTATCTTAATAGATACACATACTCAAATTATGAGTGATCATCGATAAAGGTAATGAAGTAGCTATAACCTCCTCATGCTTGACTTGACATCGGTCCACATACATCGGTATGTATAAGGCCGAGCAACTCTCTCACTGGTTCACCCTTTCCAGAAAAAGGTAACTTAATCATCTTGCCTTTTAAGCATGAGACACATGTATCAAATGAATCAAATGATTCCAAATTGCCAAACTTTTGTAGTTCATACATGTGTTTCTTGCTTATATGGCCAAGGCAATAATGCAACGAGTAGGAGGTTAACTGATCATCCATTCAAGCACGCTTGTTGCTCGTTTTGATATTCAATATGTCATTGGATATATCTAACACGTAGATATTCTTGCATAATGTTCCAGTTCCATAAAGAAAGTCATTCAAAGTTATGTAACAACAATTGTTACTAAAATTAAATGAAACCCTTTTATATCTAAATAGGAAATACAAACAATATTCTTTATTAATGCAGGAACAAAATAACAATTATCCAATTCCAAAACTAGTCCACTAGGAAGCTTTAACAAATAAGTTCCGATGGCGACAGCTGCAACCTTTGCTCCTTTGCCAACTCACAAATTTGATTCTCTTTTGATCAGTCTTCTACTATTCCTTAGACCCTGTATGTCATTACATATATCTGAGCTACATCTAGTATCCAATATCCAAGTGTTAGAGGAAATAGTATGACTTTCAATAACGAAGATACCTTAAGAAGATGGGGCATCAGATGCCGTTTTCTTCTTCATGGACTCAAGATAAATTTTGTAGTTTCTTCGCCAATGTTCCATCTTGCCACAATGGTGACAAGGGTTCTTTGGTGTCAGTTCTACTAGCTTGGCATTTTTCTTCTTTCCTTTGGCTTGATGCTTTGACTTTCTCTCAAAACCTTTCTTCGAAGAGTCAACCAACATCACTGCCTTTTGTTCTTTCTTAATAGATGACTCTATAGTCTTGATCATGTTGATCAGCTCTGGAATTGTGGATTCAATATGGTTCATCTGATAGTTCATCACAGATTATGAATAATTATCAAGCAAACTGTGCAGAATTAAATTAATATTTAATTCATGATCCATCACAAAATCAAGTGATTCCAACTGCTCAATGTAGTCGTTCATCTTTAGTATATGTTGTACTATAGATGAACCCTCCTGCATCCATGAGAGAAAGAGGAACTTGGAGACGTTGAACATTTCGGATCTCACTTGCTCATTGAACAACTCACGGAGATGAAAAACAATAGTATAAGCATCCATATGCTTATGTTGTTTTTGTAGTTCGAGAGACATCGAGGCTAGCATGATGCAACTAGCCAAATCTGAGTCAGACGTGTGATTCTGATGGACCAACCTTTGGTCATCAGTAGCATCATCTGCAAGAGGATCGGGAAGAGATTCTTCAAGGACATAGACCATCTTTTCATATTTGAGAACGATTCTCAAATTTTGATACCAGTCTAGGAAGTTCGGCCCAGTCAGTTTGTTCGTGTCCAAAATCGAGCGCAAATTTAAAGACGTCATGCATAATCGAATAACCTAGAAATATTCAATCGAGCAAACATGAGAGAGATGTTTTTACTATGTAAATGTAAATAATTTACATACACATATGAATCTCACTTATTTATCGAATTCAAGAGTCTTACTTTGAATTCAGGAGATTGTAGGTTTTCTCCAAGTGGGTTGATATCCACTATAGATAAGAACAACCTTGGAGTGAGTCCAATAAGTCATTCTTAGCTCTAGTGGTAGGTATCATATATCAATTATATATATCACATATATAACTACCACATTATGCTATCAACTAATTGATATTCGCATAAACATCGGGTTGTTAACTCATTAATACATATACATCGTATGTATAACACCCAACTTCACCTCTATCCACATTAATCTTGGAGTAAGTCCAATAAATTAATGCTTCAAGTTAAAGCCAGTCCATTAATCATGAGATTATATCTCAATGGTTCAAACATATCTAATTTCAAGTTAGGCTTGGAGTAAGTCCAACAACCCAATCAAGAAATCAAACTTTGGTTCTTACCATATTAATGAAAGGTGTATGTCTTAATTATTTCATAAGGGTTTTTAGTCTCATCCTCTTTCCATGCAAACAATTAAACCATCTACATGTTCCTGCCCCCCTTATGCACTAGTCACTGTTCGGGCTGGCTAGACTAGCCCTCGTGATTCACCTCCTCCGTGTTGGTCCTGGGACGGACTGGCGGGGGCGCTGGGGGCGAGCGTTTCGCCTTTTTGCCACAATTAAATTTCATTTTCAGTAGAAAAATATTCAGTCTTAATTTGCAATAATAGCTGTTAACCAGCAACTTCTACTGATTTGCTACTATCGGTGGAAGATTTTATTGCCCAAAGGGCATGATTGAATTGGTTATCATGTGGAAGATTTATCAAATTTAAGCAATGGCCGAATTCTGGTAAAAATCGTGGATATACCCTCCCACATGAGGGGCCACTTCGATTTCCTGATTTACTTCCTCCCAATGGTGTGAGACAGTTGAGAGAAGCCGCCAGGGCGATGGATTTCACCATTTTACCAAATTCGGTAGAAGATTTTGTTGCCCACGGGCATGGCCGAGTTGATCACCATGTGAAAGATTCGCCGAATTCAAGCGAGATCGAATCCCGGCAAAAGTTGTGGATATACCCTCCCACATGAGGGCCCATTTCGGTTTTTCGATTTATTCCCTCCCAATGATGAGGGGTAGTCGTGGGGGGCCGCTAGGATGACGAATTTCACTTTTTTTGCCGAATTTGGTAGAAGATTTTGTTGTTATGATGAGCTTTATGTTTGGAAGATATGTGTGCCTACGGATTGACGCAATTGGTACATGCATGAGTAGTTGCTCCAATAGGTTGGGGTCAATTCTCAACGGATGCAAAATGCCTTACTGGTGTCTGACCTCCCTCATACAAAGGGACGCTACGCTAGGGCAAATGCTCCTATGATTTACCCCCTTTCAGAGAGTGTGGGGCCACCCTAGAGGGGCTGCTAAGGTGACGGCTTCACCTTTGCTCGGTAGAAGATTTTGTCTACAATCGGTAGAAGATTTTGTCGACCCACGGGTTGACGCAGTTGGTACCTACATGGATGGTTGCTCCAATAGGTCTTGGAGTCAATTCCTAGCGGGTGCAAAATATCTCGCTCGATGCCTGACATCCCCCATGCAAAGGGTTGTTGCGCTAGGACAAATGCCCTCCGTGATTTATCCCCTTCCAGAGAATGTGGGACCCCCCTGAAGGGGCCGCTAAGATGACGACTTCATCTTTTGCTCTAATAGGTAGAAGATTTTGTCTCGTGTAGGCGACCCCCTCACCTAGGAGGCCACTCAGTAGGCTGAAGGCCCTCCGTGATTTACCTCCTTCCACATGTGGGTTCAGTAGTGGAGGGGTGTCGAGATGAGCGTAATCACCTTTTGCTCCAATCGGTAGAAGATTTTGTGACCCATGGAGTAGCCGAGTTGGTACTCGAGTGAGGTGCTACTCTAATGGTCTTGGGTTTGAATCACAGAGTAGCAGTGGAGCTACCTTGTGCATGCAAGCGACCCCCTCACCTAAGAGGCCACTTGACAGGCAGAAGACCCTCCGTGATTTATCTCCCTTCCACATGTTGTGGGTCCGGCAGTGGAGGGGCGTCGGGGGTAAGTATAATCACCTTTTTCTCTAATCGGTAGAAGATTTTGTGACCCACGGGGCAGCCAAGTTGGTACTCGGGTGAGGTGCTGCTCTAATGGGTCTGGGGTTCGAATCATGGCGGCAGCAGTGGAGCTGCCTCGTCCACGCGACCCCCTCATCTAGGAGGCCACTCGGTAGGCCGAAGACCCTCCGTGATTTACCTCCTTTCCACATGTTGTGGGACCAGTAGTGGAGGGGCGCCGGCGGTGAGAGTAATCACCTTTTGCTCCAATCGGTAGAAGATTTTGCATTCCTTGAGGAATAAAATCTCTTCCACCTAAAGAGGTCATTCGGTCACCATGATTTACTCTTTTCATCTCGTTGTGAGGCCGATGGTGAGGGACGCTTGGGGTGAGCGAGTCACCTTTTGCCACATCGATAGAAGATTTTGCCCCCGAGGCTTGGTGCGATGGTAAGCAAACGGACAAATTTCTTAAGAAACAAGGATTCAATTTCCACGCGCAAATAAATGCCTGTGGCGCTTAAATCACTCATGGTGCTAAGTCATCCCCGTGGCCCATCTGCACTTCCCGGATTTATATTGTGGCGAATGAGAAACTTTCATGGGGTTGGGTTGGCCATCTCCAGGTGAAAAAAGGACAGAAATATTTGAACACCTGGGCTTTTCTCGAATAAAGATTTTAAAAAAAACATTTCTAGAAAGTTTAACCAAGTTCTCTTCACTTTAATTTTAAAGAAACAAAAAAAATGTCAACAACCAAGTAGAATGAAAAAGGCTACTACACAACTATCAAGCATGTACATTTACAGAATTGGATGTTGGATCTCCATCCACAATTTATCGGATAACAATACTTAATTATCTGTCAAGATGATTTAAATTGATTATCTCAAGCTTTCGGCCTAGTTGAGTAGGTCGATCGCCAACTTTATCTGGAGTTGCCCAAGCCCGAGTGGGAGAGGGAAGTTGTCGAGTCACTAATTCACCAAATTGCCGAGTCGGCGAGTGCTCCAAGTGCCGAGTCGATAAAGTTGATGCCGAAGACTTGAGATGGACGGCAAACAAACTTGGAGCCTGAGTCCGAGTGGATTGAGTAAGGAGCGTCGCTCGAGGGTACAAAGATGTCGAATCTTACAGCGCGAGAGTCTCCTTAAAATAGATTTATCTCCTCTAGTAGTGCTAAGAGGTCACGTTTGGATGTCTATTTCCTACAATAAAATGGTGAGACCACGACACAATCATGAATATTTATCGAGTAAAAAATTATACGACAGAAAGGAGGAAGAAGAAGAGGATCATATGGAAAGAACTCTCTTTCTCGTTTGTCTTTTCTTTTCTCTTGCTTTGTACGAAGAAGTGCTTCTTCCTATATTTTTTCCAGCTCAAGCTTCCTTCTTTTATAGAAGTACATTGCTCGTGCATCATCACTACGTGGATGAGAGCATGCTCAAGCATGAGCATGTGTCATACATGCAAAGCAACAACTTGGTGTGGTGGCATTCATGCAATGCAACCATATGTTCAACACAACATGTGCAACGTGGGTGACATTCAGGCAAAACAACCACATGTTCAAAGCAACATGTGCAATGTGGGCTTAAGCCAAATCAACAACTTTTGCTCTTAATCTCAGTCTTATTGTCACTCTTCTGATATGGGACTATAACCCACAAGTCGTGTTTCTATTTAGATTTTTTCAACAATCCCCCACATGAATAAAAACAAGGTATGTGATAGCATTCGACAATTGAGTTGTGTATAGGATAGGTAGGTGTTACCCTTTGAACCTTTCTTTTTGAAAATCTATTTGCTCACTAGTTGATCAGTAGACGTGATGTCTTTAAATTATTCTGTCGTTTGTGTAAGCATGGATAGATCTCACCCAGGACTCTTCCTGATATAGCTCAGGTCTTAGGAATGCGTTCGTTATTGGCCATGAACACGCCTAGTTCTGTTAGAATCGCTATGAATTGTACCTTCAATTCTCTTTGAAGAGACCCCATTCTTTCTCACATAAGGGATCTCTAGAGTGTATTTTCCATTACTCCACTAAGATCATTAAAAGCAAGAATGTTTACCCTTCATCTGATCACTGTTTCATCGGGTCTTTCCCCACAGTGATTCTCTTTTAGTACAGTTAGGTTGTCCCTTTGAAACTAGTTCTTGGGATCTCCAGTCAGCATAGGTTGGGTTTCTTTTGCACCTACAGTCAGCATAGGCAATATCATCAAGCCCATTACTCGCGATGAGCTTGCAACTAACTCTCTATTTAACCCTTTGGTTAGCAGATCCGCTATGTTATCCTTTAACGGCACATAGACAATAGTGATAACTCTTGTTGAGAGTAGTTGCCTAATTATACATATGGCTCTGTGCCCGGCTAATTGTCGATTGACTATCGCAATATATACAAATTGTCAGCACAGGTTTCGACCATCCAGGAATATCTACTAAGAATTACCGTAACCATTCAGTTTTTTCTCTACATTTGTCAAGAGCTACAAAACTCCATAGTGGATCTGGTTATTACGATTTACTTAGAAGATTTCTACGAAATAGCTGTACTTCTTAAAGTGAATACATATCCACATGTGAACTTTGGCGCAGGGAAGAAATCTCCGGGTGCGACGTTTGAATAGAGGTTGCAGAGAAAACATAGGAAGAAAGGAATTCGTCAACGAAGAGGAGTCGCCTCTAGGTTTAAACGAAAATAAATTTTATTCAAATTAAAACTAAACTCAACATATTTTT
>JBBUKS010000035.1:7947240-7970026 GCA_038050645.1 Hedychium gardnerianum
CCCAAAAATTCCTTTAATCTTATTTCATGTCCCGCACGCATGATTTTTAATTATTATTATTTATTTTAATTTTTCTCGTATTTTACAACCTTAGTCAAACATGAGCTAGTTAGACCAAAACTCAGTATTAAGTTCTTTGGGTTGCTTGTTTTTGGGAAGCTTTGTTTTAAGCATGTGGTTACTTTAATAATGTCTATGTAACTCACCATAGCCTGAAAGCTTACCCTATAAACTTCTTCTTGATAAACCTAAAGTTGAGTTTGAATCTAACCAGGGTTGAACAACCTTTTTGAATTCAAATTAATTAAATCTAAATTAATCAAATTAATCAAATTAAACAGAATTAATTTGAAATTAATAAATTAATTATCGAATAAATTAATTCGAAAGTACCTTAATTTTAAATTAATCTAAAAATTTTAATTAAATCAATTTCAATTAACTCTAATTAATCCGACAATAATTTTTAATTTTAACCCAATCAATTTTAAATAAACTTTAAAGTCAATTTTTAATTAATCTCAACATAATTCTTAATTAATTATAACTTATAATCAAATTAATTTAACTTAATCAATTAAAATCAAATTTGACTTAATTCAAAATTAATTTAATTCTAATTAAACAACTCTAATTTATTCAAAAATAATAATTAACAATTAAAAAAAATCAAATTAATTAAATCAAAATTTTTTAATCAAATTAATTTAATTAATCCAAAAATTTAATCAAATCAAACTTTATTAACTTAAACAATTTCATTTTTAAACGAAATTGAAAACTTAATTAATTCGAAATTAATGTATTTAACCAAATTCAATAAAATTAACCAAATTCAATATAATTAGTCCAAACCTAAAATTTTAGTCAAATCAAATTAATAAACTTCACTAATTTTAAGTAATCCTTAATTAATCAATTACCTTCAAATTAATCCATAAATTAATTAATTATAACTTAATTTGAAATCAAGTTTTATTCAATTTTAACTAAACTTAATTAATTTAAATCAATTAATCAATCAATTAATTAATTATCTTAATAATAATCTAAAAAGTATTTAGTTAAATCAAAATCAAATCAAACTAATTTAAATTGATCCAAAAAATTTAAGTAAATCAAATTAACTTTTCATTAAAACAAAAGTAACTCTTAATTAAAAACATATGTAGAAATTAACTTTAACTTAAATCTTAATTCAAACTTAAATTAATTGATCCATCAATTAATTTTAATTAACCCAAAATTTAATCTATCCATCAATTAATTTTAATTAAAATTAAATTTAATTAATCCATCAATTAATTTAATTAACCCTAAAATTAATTAATCCATCAATTAATTTAATTAACCTTAAATTAAATTCATAATTAATAAATTTAATTAATTCAAATATTTGTAATCTATTTATCTTAGATTTAATCAAGTCAGTAATCCATATTAATTGATACATTAAGCCTAATTAATTCAAAACTTAAAGTTAATTCAAAAGTTTCAAATAATCAAAAATAATTATTTTAATTACAACTTAATTAACAACTTAACTTAACTAAATGTCTCAAGTATAAACAAACTTAATTAATCTAATATATTTAATCTTAGTCATCCTAATTTATAAAGTTGACTCGATCAATTTTATTTTAATTAATTCAAAACTTTTAATTAATTTTAAACATAATATGAAATAAATTTTAAAGTTAAATCTTAATTAATTTAAACACAATAACCTAACTTGAAATTAATTTTAATTCAACTAAATCAAATTTAAGTTACAACTTAGTCAATTCAAATTTAATTCTAACTTAACCAATTAATTTAAACAACTTTAAATTAATCTGTAAATTTCAGTAAATTAATTAAATCAACTAAATAGTAATTAAACTATAATCAAATTTTAACTTAATTTGAAATTAATTTAACTTAATTAACTTTCTCTTAATCAACTTTATAACATAATTTTAATCAAAACTTTTACTTAATAAAAAATATTAATGAAGGTTAAATATTAACCCTTAACTTTGATCAAATCAAAAGTTAAAATAATAATAAATCATCCCACATCACTATAGGTTTACTTTGTTTTATAACTTAGAATTGGTGGGAAATGAAATTTATGGAAATTATTTGTGATTTATGGAGAATTTTTTGGATTTAATTGAAGCTAATTGGAGAAATTTATGGGGATAAGGATAATAGACTTTTGAGAAGCCTATTTGGAGTATTAATTAAACGGGAGTTGATTGATTTTATTAAAACTAAGGTTGGAATTAAATTAACCTAAGTTGTAATTATCAAAACCTAAGTTGAAATTATTAAATCTTAAAGCTAAGTTAATTAAATCTTAAGTTTAATTATTTAACCTAAGTATCCTTCATTCACTCGATGATATCACTGTTCGCGATTTCTCTTCTTCACCACCGCCACGCCTCAACGCCACCGCCCAGCCTCAATGCCGCCAGAGATACCTCAGCTCCAGCCACTACAATGTCGGAGCCGCCTCAGTTGATTTCACATAGCAGATCTCTTCTCCTTCGCTCACCCGAAATCGAGCCGCACTTTCTTCTCCGCGAGTTGCGGCCACCGCCAGCCACTGCTGCCAGCCCATGGACGGGCCACAATCGGAGAGGTCAGACCCCAATTGTTCATGGTTGATTTCCTCCATCACCACCAACCTCTTCTACTCATCCAACCGACCATCGCCTTTGCTCAGCCCGTCGCCGCCTCTGCTTGCCGACCTCCCTTCCAAGACCACCACAGTAGGTTATCTCTAACGCCAATGTCCCCTTGCCGCTAGCCAACTCATCATCTAGCCTAGATGGGTATAGGATATGTTAACCCTAATTAGATGGGTAGTTAACCCAACCATGGTGAAGTTGGCATTATAGGACATTTTCAAGGTATTGTGACATCTTGAAAATGAAAAGTTAATTTTTACTCCTGGAGAGTAAAGTGTGCCAATAAAATTTGAGGTATTGAGATTAATTAAATTGGCACAAATAGTGTTGGGGAGCCCGATACGATGTGTGCGTTGGATACGTTTCACAAAACACGTAGTGAAAGCATAAATAAAATTATTTTTATTACCACACACACATCACATGTATATGGGATACAACATGTCAGACATAACCATATAATTAAATTTTATGAAACCAAATTATACTTGTGAGTTCATAATCAAACCTCGTAGAGAGCATTTGCTAGCCTCGTAAGGCTAGCCTTTATCGGAATCAATGAGCAAGATTAACGAAGCTTGCCTCTACTAGTATCCATGCTAAGTTATCCTCAAGGAAATTTCACTAAGTGACGAGTCATGTCTCCGCTTCGATATTAGCCGAAGGGAGGAGACAAAGTGATTCAAGAGAGGGATCACGTCTTGACTTGGTATCCGACGGCACAAGGCAACCCAGTGGTACCAACCGAGATGGACGACAATTGTAACATCGTTGTCCGAGGGCTGGAAAACCCACTACCATCAGGCGACAATAAGTTCAACGGTAGTTGGAACCCAGCAACAATCATTGCTGTCGGCGGTAACCCCTTGTGAGGAAATACCTATTGCTCCGGCAACACCATGGTAGGTAATTCCTGTTGCTATTCCGGCAACAGCAAAGGCTACTGTGGCGACTTGCTGGATGGGGGCAGGACTGCATTGGCCAGAAGAGGAGGCCAGCGACATAGCTTTGGCCTAGCAACACTACAAGCTGGGAGGTGGTGCAAACACCACCGGCGGCAGCTTTGGTAAGTGGGTTGTGGCCAGAAAGGGACTGGCTTAACAACCCTTGGGTGGCAGTGCAACCACGTCTAATTCAATAATCGGTTGGAGGAGCACCTACATCCGGTGTTTGGGCTGGGCAACAACGCAAGGACGACCTTCCTCCTTGTGCTTGTTGTTCGGTGACTAGAAGAAGCGTTGTCGATGGCTATGGCCGACAGCAAGTCATCGAAAGGTAGGGAGGAGCCGACGGCTTTCTCCGACGATTGTGGTTGGACGGCGGCAACACCACAAAGGAGTTATCCTCTTTTGGTCGGTGTCACGAGAAGAGAAGAGGTACAGAAGAAGCAATAACCTAAACCTAATCAAATTAGGTTTTGGGTTCAATCACCAATTTTCTCCCCAATCTATATCGTATATATAGATATCTTACCGGATTTGAATATCAAACTCAAACTCGTATCGATTAACCCAAAACCCTATCCATTAGCCTTAAGTTTGGTTCAAGACCAAACCACATTGGTTCAAAACCAAACCACTTGGTTTAATAACCAAACCTCTTTTAATTAAAACCAAACCAATTTGATTTATAATTAAACAAAAGAGGGTCCAATTCATCTTTAAAAGATGTGGCCCATTCGTGCTTCCGTTCCGATAAATATATTTCCATATTTGCCCTTCGTCTGGTCCAACCAGACTCAATCTCTCTCAATCTGAGAATCCAATTCTTAAACTCGTTTTATATCTTTCGGATAAACTCGTAGTGTGTGTGACCTTATAGGTTCCTGGTTATGTTGGTCATTCATAATTAATCATTAATTATGAATAGATCATGAGTGACACCTAGTAGTACATCATGATTCTCAATTGACCAAAAATCATAATTAATTCCAGAACCACTTCTAAACCCTTCAGTAGCTATAATTATTCATGCGCCTGTTCCTTTCATTCATCTTATATCCACTTGGTTCAGGACATGGTCTATGCATTAGTCCTCACTAGGCTAACTACGTCACACCTAGCCCAAGTAGTAGTTCCTTGTTCTACGGATTTAAATTACTCAAACACATGTCCAAGAAGATCATCCTCTTGACGTATTCTGCTTTGGCCAAAGACTTACGAGTAATAATTCTGACAAGAGGACATAGGATATATGTCTCCTAATAAAAGGAGTGATGAATCCTCTTGGGCTATTCAAACACTTTTGAATACTTTGACTTATACCCAATCTTCTTGTAACTACACCCCTGAGGGAATGTATGACAAAGATGTCAAAGTATAAGCCTCCATGACCAAGGTGACTTGAATATCTCAAGTCTAAGGAAACTTGCACTCGAGCTGCAATGAGATCTTTATCGACATGTATAGAACCACATGAAGTCTCATAGCAGGTCATATCCGATGAACCAGTTACCCTTAACCAGCATCCATAAGTTAACTCTCAACATCTCAATATTTTCAGCTAGTAAGGATCAACTGCTTGGATAAACCAAAGAATATAACATATGCTAGTTTTATAGAATCGATGATATCCAGTCTTATCAATTCATCGACTAGGGAAGATTTCAATACGTACATAATTATACATGAAGAAATGCCCACAAATTGTGATCTAATCATAATTTCTCTCATGCTACACATTGTATTATGGACTTCATTAATTGAGTTTAAGATCAAAACATATACATTGAGAATGTACACTCAAATAGTGATTTTATTTATCCAATAAATAATACATTATCTAAGGCGATTGTCTCAGGACATCTCTCAAATATAACACTTAACCTCCATCCTTTCATTGGGTAGTTCTCCCACTTAGTCAGTACAGTTAGGTTTTCTCATTGAACGTAGTTCTTGGGATCTCCGGTTTGCATAGGTTGGGTTTTCCTTTGCACCAACACTATTACATCGACATCAAGCTCATCTCTCACGATGAACTTGCAACTAACTCTCTGTTTAACCCTTTGGTTATCCTTTGACTTTACATAGTCAACAATGATAACTCCCGTTGAAAGTAGTTGTCTAATGGTATTATGTCTACGACATATATGTCTAGACTTACCACTATACAGATGACTTTGTGCCCGACCAATAGCCAATTGACTATTGCAATGTATGCATATTGCCGACATAGGTTTTAGTAATCTTGGAATATCTTCTAAGAATTGTCATAATTATTCATCCTTTTCAGCACATTTGTCAAGAGCTATAAATTTAAATTCTATCGTCGATCTAATTATTACGGTTTGCTTAGAAGATTTTCATGAAATGGTTGCACCTCCGAGAGTGAATACATATCCACTTGTAGACTTTGAGTGTTTCATGTCAGATATCCAATTCGCATCATTGTATCCTTCGATCACAGTAGAATATCTCGCATAGTGCTGTCCATATTCATGAGTATACCTTAAATACCTCAGTACTCTTGTTATCTCTTTTTAATACTCAACACTAGTATTACTCATGTATCTATTTAGTTTACTTACTGCGTAGACTAAGTCTAGTCGTGCATAACTTATCAAGTACATTAGACTTTCAATCGCTTGAAAGTACTCTATTTGAGAGATATTCTCTCCTCAAGTTCTTTAATAGATGTTGACTTGTATCTATCGACATTCGTGCCAATGTAGTATTACCCTGGTGAATTCTCAAGAATTTTATCCATGTAATGAGACTAAATAAGAACAAGTCCTTTTATTGTTCTAATAATTTTGATTCCTAGAATCACATCAGCTAAACCTATGTCTTTCATGTTAAATCTTGAGTTCAACATATCTTTAGTAAATTTGACTAACTTATCATTACTCCCAATGATAAGTATGTCATCTACATAAAAGCACAAGATGATACAGTCATTCTCTGTGAATTTCATGTAGACATATTTATCACATTCATTAATTTTGAATCCACATTCCTTCATAGCATTATCAAACTTTTCATCCTACTGCTTTGGTGTTTGTTTCAAGCCGTATAACGATTTTACCAATCTACAAACCTTGTTTTGCTGCCTTGGTATTGAAAACCTTTCAGGCTATTTCATGTAAATTTCCTCTTCTAAATCCCCATTTTGAAAAGCTATCTTTACATTCATCTGATGTATTTCTAGATTTCATAGAGCGGCGATAGTCAGCAATGCTCTAATGGAAGTTATTCTCGACACCGGAGAATACTTATCAAAGTAATCAAGTCATTCTCGTTGTCAAAAATCTTAAATTACCAATCTAGCCTTATACTTATCAATTGTGACATCTAATTTCATTTTCTTCTTAAAGATCCACTTGCAACCTAGTGATTTACTTCCCGAAGAAAGATCCACAAGTTCTTAAATGTGATTTTGCAAGACAGAGTCTATCTTAGATGCAATTGTCTCTTTCTAGTGAGGTCCATCAGAAGATTTTACTGCTTTCGAGTAACTTTGGAGCTCACTTTCCAACATGAGAGTGATAAAATTTGTTTCGTAGGATTTTCCACTCGAGCTCTTTTACTTCGTCTGAGCTCAACCTCAACTAGTTCATCATCTTCTTTCTCTTGTATTTCATATGTTCGCTTTGAGGAATTTTCTTCCTCTCGGGTCTTATATGGAAACACATGCTTGAAGAATGAGATATTTCTCGATTCTATATATTATGAGTTCTTGTGTATATCCGATATTTGTGACTCATATACAAAAAACTGATACATAGTGTTGTTATGTGCATATCTAATAAATATGCAATCAATAATTTTTGGTCTTATCTTAATCCTTTTTGGATCAGACACCAAAACCTTGGCAAGACACCCCACATTCGCAAATATTTATAGGAAGGTTGACTTCCATTCCACAACTCATAAGGGCTCTTATCTATTTTCTTTCGGGGCACCTTATGTAAAAGGTAATTAGCTATTAATACAGCTTCCCCCCACATGAACTCTAGCAGTCCATAGTTCAATAGAGGAGCATTCATCATCTCCTTTAGAGTATGATTCTTTCGCTGAGCAACTCCATTCTGCTGAGGAGTATAAAGAGCTATTGTTTCATGTTTGATCCCATGTTCATCACACAACTCAGCGAACGGTGATACATATTCACCATCTCGGTAACTTTGAACCATCTTAATATTTTTGTTAAGTTGGTTTTCAATCTCATTCTAATAGAGAATAAATTTCTCTAAAGCTTCATCCTTACTTTTGAAAAGATACACATCACTACAAGAAAAAAGCTCATACACAACACTTAAAAGACAATGCTTTTTATAAAATGTGTTGTCTTTTTTTTACAACGCTTTTAGTAAAAATCGTTTTTTATGCTTTTTTTCTTATCAAAGATAATATTTTTTTAAATAACTGTTGTCTATTAGTGTTTTTTTTGTCAAAGACAACATTTTTTGAAAAGTGTTGTCTATGAGCGTCTTTTTTAGTGTCTACGACAACGATTTTTAAAAATCATTGTCTATGAGCTTTTTTTTAGAGCCTATGACAACGATTTTTTAGAGCCTATGTCGATCGGGCACTCGGCGCTCGAGCGATAATTTTCCCACTCGGATTTATGCGTACCACACTCTCGGGCACTTGGATCGCTTGAGAATGGATCCCATTGGGGCTCAAACCACTCGAGAACTCCGCTTGGCCTTCTTGTAGAGCTTGAAACATTGTCTAGACTTAAGTGAGTTAAGCGCGTTAAGCGATCGACAAATAAGTCAAACTTTTTTTTTATAATTTAAAATTTAAATTATTCTGGTATGTTTACTTGGCTATAATTTCTTTCCCCTTCAAAGTAATCAAGGAAATGTTTAAGAACAAAAATAGAGCAATGATGCAGTGTTTCTCAATTTCCCAAACATGTAAGAATCAAATCTCAATTTCAGCGATTCCTAATTTATCCTTATTAACTGGTGGGAAATTTTGATGGGTCGAGCCAGGCAGATATAATGCCAACTTAAAAACACACAAACGGTGGATATAGCAGAAGCAAAGGGTTCGTCGACGTGAAAGGGAAAAGGTTTTTTACTCGTGACGAATCCTTTACACCGATAATTTTATCATTATCATTCCAATTCCCCATCGCATGGTCCATCAGATGGCACATGATGCTCTACAATCGAAGCAAAGGTTGTCCGACTAAACTGCATCGATTACAATACTTGGATAGGATCTTCAACTCCGCCAATTTGCCTCCCCGCGGCTCCTCAACTACGTAGTCATGTTTCCTCTACCCATTAAAACTTGTGAATTGTCATCACTTCGATCTCCTCCGATCCCTTTTGTCGCTTCGATCTCCTCCTCCTCTTTGCTGATCGCGGGAACCCTTGTTGGATCGCTCCTGATCGTCGCCATCGACATTGGACTCCATGAAATAGCTGCTTGTGTCACACCCTCCTATCTTCATCGACCTTGAATGAGCCTTCTTTCTTCCTTGTTGCTCCCCTTTTTGATCGCCTTTTTTTTTCCCTGTTTGTTCACGATTTGTCGATTTCGTTATAGGCTTGGCCTCCTCGCAAGCAACTCAGCAAGCCGGGACCCAGATATCATTGAGCTCTCGCAATCAGCGGCCTAGACCACCAACCAATAGAAGGGGGAATGGAATCTGGTGCGGGATTTTCCTACTCACTCTTCTTCTTTTAGATTTGAAGTTTAATGTGTTGATCTTGTTTAATTTCGCTTAGGTTTGAATTGTAGCTTCAACGAGTTTTCATGGGTTATGGAACAATCCAATCTTGATGTGCCGATGGTTGATTTGATGCCTTTCTTTATAGATATTTATATCTTCTTATCACGTTGTAATGTTTGGTTTTGCTTCGCTAAACTAAAACCTAGCTAGTGGTCATGGTTTCGGATGAAAATTTCTTACTTTGCCGATCGTGCCCTTTTTCACGTGTGTGATTCCTAGTGTTTTTCGTGGTTGAATTGATCTTGTAACTAAAAGTATGACTTAGATTCATGTTTCGATGAGGCAGGCTTCCGATGTTATTGTGCGCTTTGGAGGTATGTAGTGGTTTTGCAACATATGTGGTATTTCACGAGTGAAAACATCCATAAGGTGGCCTACAAATAAAAATTACCACTTCTCTTTCTAGCTACTTAGCAAGGACACACACATTAATTAATCAAAAATAAAATGCATATAAAATAAAAGGCAGGAATATACTTGGTTTGCAACTAGGTAGTTGTTAGTCCAAGACTATAAATGACTCCACTATCAAAACTCCTTCTTCGTGCAAGCGTTGGAGGTGGAGAAACATCTTACAAAATTGAACATACAAGAAAGTAGAAAGCTATAACAATTAAAGCGAGTGTGTTGTAACTAAACGGTGAATGAGATAGAGTTCTGGTAAAAAAAAATGACCATTGTTGATGTGGCACTATTGGAGGAGCCTCGAACGATTGAGGGCACCTCCAACCGACTGCTCCATCATCCACACACAACAGCTCTCGACTGATCTGTCGGCATTAGAGGTGCCTTGGACCACTGGAGGCACCTCGAGTGTCGCTGACGTGGACTTCATGTTTATTCACTGCAATGACTCCTCTCAGCGTGTGAGGCGCCTTAGTTCAGCTAGGGAGCCTTCAAGCACCAACATTCGAGGCACCTCCAATCAACTAAGATGCCTCGGGTCTTCAGGGTGCCTCCAGTCAATGGAGGCGCCTTGAATGGTCAACCTCAACTATTGACCATTCTTCGTTCCGCTAGCATGAGTGATGATCCGGTTGTCCGAAGTTGAGCTCATCTGAACTCAACTCTGACCTTCTCCTTGAGCAGACTTCCTCCCGACTTCTCATCCCTCGGATCACGTCCTTCTCACTCCATTGGTGTATTCTTCCGCAACTCCTTATCCCTCGGATGCACTGAGCCAGTCGACTCTCTTCTCGTGTCATCCTTGTCGTTCGCTGTGTCTTTCGCTCGACTTCTTATGTTCCCAAGTCCCTGCACACTTAGATACAAGATATCAAATACACACAAGGTCTAACTTAACTCAATTGATCAATATCAAAACTCACCCGGGATACTTACAATTAGGTTCTGAATTAGGAAGACATCACCACAGGTGACTTGTCATTTGACAGTCATTTTGGCACGCACATAAATCAAGAGCATCACATTGACAATCAACCAAGGACATAAACAGACAATCTCTTATAGATTTTGATTTGCAATTCATTTTAAAATTTGTTAAAAATTTTCCTTTGTTATTTTTGGAAAAGTCATACTTGTATGCAATTTTATGTTTTCTTTAATTTTTTGACTTTTCTAGCTACACCACTTTTTTTAATGGTTATTCCCTACTTGATTTGAGTGTTTTATTCTTGTTTTATGAATTGCAGGGTCAATACGACCATCAAACAATAGGAAATCAATCAAGGATGCAGTGGATTTATCAACAAATACTACAAGTACATTTTTGTTCCACAATTATTATACCTCTAAAATTAAGAATTATCATGTTTGTTGCTATAAATCATTACATTGGGGAATTATTCAATAATATTTGGATAGACTTGTTTTCTTGATGAGATTATATATAAAATCATGCAAGTCATGTCACCTTTAGCTATTTTCATAATAGATGTTGCACTTGGGGAATTTCATTTATTTTGTTGGGGATGTTTGTGTTGTTATGTGATTTGATTCTATTGGTTTACTTGTTTGTTTGGTATTATTGTCTTCAGATATTTGAATTAGTTTTGTAATAATTCAAGAATTATATATGTTAAATTAAGCATATATTAGACAACCAAGATGCAGAAGTAGAATACTTGCAAATTAATTACATTTAGTTTAATATATTAATTATGTGAGCTTGCTTATTCTCTCGAGTTTAATATATAGATGTTGCATCTGTTGTTAGCTTATTATTTTTGTCAAATTTGTTCATTGGGTTTAATGTATTGATTATGTGAGCTGCTTCATCTTAACTATAATGTAATAATT
Source organism: Hedychium gardnerianum (assembly GCA_038050645.1). Classification (NCBI taxonomy): domain Eukaryota; kingdom Viridiplantae; phylum Streptophyta; class Magnoliopsida; order Zingiberales; family Zingiberaceae; genus Hedychium; species Hedychium gardnerianum. The sequence continues at coordinate 7,958,862 of JBBUKS010000035.1, forward strand.
TAATGTATTGATTATGTGAGTTACTTCATCTTAATTATAATGTAATAAATTTTTTCATCGTAGATGAATGTGGAAAGAAACTGAAAGTGGGATTTTTGTTTTGCAAAGAAGGATACACATATATTTCTGAGAAGATGCAATATTACTAGAAAGATTTAATCTAAGAAGCAAAATATGTTGGAATTAATATGCATGTCTAGTATGTAGGTTTTTGCTTTATGTAGACTTAACATGGATCCAAAGTTTGTGAATTATGTCTACATATTTTCTATTTGAATTGTATGACACATTTCTGGTTCAATAGTAAGAAGATTGATCAATTGTATTTTCATGATATTTTAATTGGTGTTATTTATAAGAGTCTGATTAAGCAATTCGTAGTGTAAATATAATAAACAATAGTTTTGTAAATAGAAAAATAATAATTTTTAACTTTTGTTGAAAAATTATATTTTAAAAAAGACAATGCTTTTTTATATCCATTAAAAAATATTGTCTTTGCTAAAAAAGACAATGTTTTTTATGCATTATAAAAATATTGTCTTTGCAAAAAAAATGACAACACTTTTTATGTGTCTTTGAGCAGACTTTTAACATTACTTTTTCAGCCACATAGACAACGCATAAAAAGTGTTATCTTTCAACTTTTTTGTAGTGGTATTTTTGTGTTATCATCTACAAAAGTAATAAAACACTTATTTACATCACGTGTCGGTGTACCTTTTAGGTCACATACATAAGTGTGAATTAGGTCGAGTGGTTCGTTGCCTCTTTCAACATGTTGAAAGGATGACCTTGTCATTTTCGCTTCAACACAAATCTCACACTTGTGGGTCAAGGTGAATGCAAGTATGCTTTGCATGTTAATCAATTTATGCAACACATTGTAGTTAACATATTTTAGTCTACCATGTCACAAAATAGGTATTAAGCAATTATCCTTGGTTGGGATAAGAGTTGATGGCCAGACCTTAGTTTTCAAAGAGTGTCACAAGAAAGGTCTACGCCCCCGAGAACTTGAGCCAGAAGAGCCCGAGGAGCCCAAGTCAGTAGAAGTTGAAGTGTCGTTGTTGAAGAGCCTCTTGATGTCGTAGTAGGAGCACTTGTACGCACAGTAGCAAATGAGAGCGAGATGAAGCAATGTGAATTCATTACTAAGCCTCGAATCTCGAGGTTTCTTTTATAGACATTGTCCAGTCGACTGAACCTCTATTAAGCGACTGAACTCCGCTCTCTTCCTTATTTGCTCAATCTGATTTAGTTGATTTCGCAAATCACGCTAATCAGTGGACTAAACCTTTGATCAATCAACTGAATCCCTAGGGTTTCCTTTTCTATGTGATTCGATCTGATCATCTTCTTTTTAAAACTTTATTTGATCAGTCTACTGATCCTCCTGATCAGTCAACTAATCCTCTATTTTTTTTTTGCTAGATCCAAATCTTCATGTGCTTATCCACCTGGATCAGTTGAATGAACCTCCCTATTCAATCGACTGAACACCTCGATAACCGACAACTTTGCTTTTCTGCAAAACAAAGTTAGCACAGAAACAATAATGATCCTACAAAATAGAGTTTAGACAATAGATAATATATACATGAAGATAAATAGATAGGGTTGTCTTGATCTTGACTTAGAAACCTCCGTTGATTTTTCAATTGGATCATCGCTTAAGGTTTATCCCTACTAGGATACAATCTCACCACTCCACTCCAGGAGCTTACGTCAACTTACCCGCCAAATATCTGGTCTTCCAGACTTGTTTGGATTTTCTTTGCTCAGCATCTGATCAACCCGCCAGGGCTTCCTTTGATATCTGGTCCTCTCTGACCTATCGAATCAACCTTGCCAGATGTTTGGTCCACTTGACCCATCTGGGCTTCCTGTCTAGTTTTCATGATTTGCAGAGACTTCCATTGGCTAGTATTTGGTCCAGTTGATCTATTGAGACTTTCCACTACCTAGTATCTGGTCAAGCTAACCTACTAGGACTTTCTAGATTAAGCAACCTGCACACTTGATCAGTTCATTATATCACAACATGACTTAACTTTGAACCTTTGACAACATCAAAATATATGTTCGATTCTGGTACAACCTGCACCAACAAAAAATAATGCATAAGTCATGCTTGCATGACAGTGATTTGGACACTAGATTCTTCTGAATCTCTGGAACATACATCACATTGTTGAGAGTCAACTCCTTGCCTGAGGTCATCTTCAACACTACTTTTCCTTGGCCCATGATGTCCAAGGTTGTTGAATTTCCCATGAACAACTTGTCCCCATCTTTGATTTCTTCAAAATTGTGGAGCAACTCCTTGTTGCAACATATATGCTTGGTGGTATCGGTATCAATCCACCATTATCGCGGGTTTGAACCAACCAGATCAATTTGGAGACCACGACACATAAGTCGTCCATTTCTGGTCCCTCGTTCAAGTTGGCCTCTTGCTTCTTCTTCGACTTTCTGCACTCCGAAGATTTGTGACAGACTTATTTACAGTTGAAGCACTTCCCAGAAAACTTCAAGCTCGACCATTTTAGCTTTTACAATAGCCTGAGAGAATAACTTTCTCTCTGAACTCTTGTTGTCTTCTTCGATGCAAAGTTTAACAATGAGTTTCTCCATGTTCATCTCTTTTCGCTTGTGTTTCAGGTAGTTCTTGAAGTCTTTCTAGCCAGGAGGCAATTTCTCAATGATACCTGCCACCTACAAGGTTTCACTCAGCACCGTGTCTTCTGAGTGAATCTCATGTAAATCACTTGAAGCTCCTAGACTTGGCTAATCACCATCTTGGAGTCAATCATCTTGTAGTCTAGGAATCGATCCACGATGAATTTCATAGCCCCCACATCCTCCATCTTGTACTTTTTGTCTAGGGACTCCCATAGCTCCTTAGCCGTTCTTTTCATGCTATACATACCGTATAATGAGTCGGCAAGACAGTTGAGAATATAGTTTCGACATAGGAAGTCAGAATGAGTCAATATCTCCAGTGCACTATGGTCTAGACATCAGTAGCATCCTCAACATGCTTGAGAGGTTCCTCGATCAAGAATCAAGCCAAATTTAGCGTGGTCAAGTAGAAGAGCATCTTCTACTACCATCGCTTGAAGTTAAACATAGTGAACTTCTCTGAACTTTCCCTATGATTGATTGAGACATTTCCAATCGGGGCTAAGAGGTTCTTCACGCGTTGTGACTGTTGCATCTCAACTAATTCCATGACCATCTCAACAAAATCGAATCTATTTTAAGACTGTTGAACAATCCTCCACAAAGAAGATTGCTTGCTAGAGATTACAGGGAGAGTTGTTGAATTGAAATATACTCAAAATTCAACTTTACATTGAAATGACCTGAGCTGATAATCTCTGGTTGTCAAGAAGGAAGGAAGAGTTGCTTGGAAAATTGGGTTGCCTGGAAGACTTGGTCGAGATGAGCTTGTCTGAGGAAGAGCCTAGTAGAGTTGCCCGCTGAGCTAAGCTATCCGAGTCCGAGTTGAGTTGAGGCCAAGAAGAGTTGCTCGAGGCTGAGCTGAGTCGCTGCGTCAAGTGCGTCAAGAGTCCAAGTAGGCCGAGTGCTCTCAAGTGAAGCCTAGTTGCTGAGTGCTCAAGTCACCAAGTCGTAGTCGAGTCGGTCAAGTGCTCCGAGTGAAAGTTGAGTTGTCGAGTGCTGAGTCGAGTCGACTGACTGCTCCAAATGGAAGTTGAGTTACCGATTATTGAGTCAAGTCGGTCGAGTGCCTGCTGAGTCGAGTCGGTCAAGTGCCTGTCGAGTCTAAGTACTCTTGAGTCAGTCGAGTACTCCTGAGTCAGCCGAGTACTCCTGAGTCAGTCGAGTACTCCTGAATCAGCCGAGTACTCTTGCTGAGTTCAAAAGGAAGATGCTAAGGTTTGTGTTTGATGCAGTTTCCTTAAAATAGATTTTTCCCACCTCCGGCGATGCTTCGAGGTTGTCGTGGGTCATCTGTTTCCCAGGATACAATAACAGACCGCGATTGCCACCAAGCATTGGTGGTCACAGCGAACTGAATTCGTGCCTAAATGCTAACACGAGAAATCTGCCGAGTGAAAATTGCATAGTAGAGGAAAGAGATTTGAGGGGGAACACAGGTGGACAGAGTTTTTGCTCTTGCTTTTTGCTCAAAAATTGGCCTCTTTATATAGGAGTGTCTCCCCTTTAATTGACCGATTAAAGGTCATTTACTATCATTACCATTTGGATCGAAATGTCAACCGTTTCACCAGGAGGTTACGAATATGTCATTAACATCAGTTAATGCATTCATTATGCACTTGAGCAGGTAGCAAAAATCTATTTGTGGCAAAATATTAGTTGTTTCACTTGAGTAAATTTTACCTCGACCGGTCCGACATTCGACACTCGTAGATCATGCTCGTACACGAGTTAGCATGGTTCAGTGTAAATTTGGGCTTTGGATTTGCACCCCTGCGGGCCCATGCGTGAAAGAGAGTCTCTCCCCATGTATTTATTCACAACTATCATGCTTATGATATAATATAGATTAATAAAATTGCCTTGAAACTTTTAATATGAAATTTAAATCTCATTCTTAATAGAGTCTATTTCCTTTTCATTTTTTTTTCATTCCCATATATCAAACAAACAAAGTAGCTCCCCCTTTTGATTTATTTTGAACAAAGTATCTCTAAGGTAGAGTGCTTTGAACAAAGTAGACCCAACAACAAATGATACATTAGACGATGGAAACCATATACAACAATTATCTTTAAAAAAAATACACCTAAACATTGAAAACAAAATAACAAAACCAATTATATATATATATATATATATATATATATATAATAACACGCCTACACGAGGCTCTAACCCTAAAAGATTTTGATCGGAAAAAAGAGAGGAGGGAAAGATGAGACCCTAAAAAATAGTTATTTGAAAAACATTGCCAAAACAAAAACCTTAACAATAGAAGGTGACAACGAGGTATCTGAATTAAAAACAAGGCAAAGACACCTACATTGGAGGAGATGTCTTTTGATTGGAGAAGAAAGACAAAAAATGATAGTATAGAGAATTAAATATGCTTATTTATTTGGGCGGATAAATAGATACTCATGTTTCAAATCTCAATTATAATATATTATAAGATATTTTATTATAGTAAAATATAAAATTTGGAAAGTTTGAATTTATTTGATAGGCGAATCAGAGGAAGGAGATAAAGAGAGACATTTTTTTTTTATTTTTGCCAAATTTAGATTGAATGAGCTACCTTTTAATTTTTATCCTTATTCATAAAAAAAAGTAAATTTAAACTTAAAGTGATAATTTTCTTACAAAAAAAAATAAAGAGATAAAATCCTGAAAGAGTCTTAAAACTTTTGGCACAGTTTCAAAATTAAAAATGGGTAAAATTTGAACAATTCCTGATTTATAAGAAATATAACATATTTAGTCATTTTGTTTTAAGTTTTTTTTTAAATTTAGATATTTAATTTTTCAAATCAATTAATTCTAAAAATGACAGACTCGGCTTCACAGAATTTTCTCACCAGCCATCAGACTAAATTGAAAAATACTAGCGGTCCGACATCTAACGGCCAACATTTTTAGGTATGTCATCTCACTAAAGAAAAATTAATCCTGCAATACATTATAGTTAAGAATCGAACATTAAATGTTTAATTAATCATTGGAATAACTTAATGCTGCATTATAGGCCTGGGACTTAAAAATCAAGTTTGATCATTAAAGAAGTGATGTTAAAAAAAAATTATAAACAATTAATTATAATTGTGATAATGTTCTTTCTACTAAATATACTATAAGACTAAAGTATAAGATGCATTTATTAAAAATAAAGTTCAAATATTTAGGTTGTTCAGTCAAATTTAAATTTGCATTAGTTTCGAATTGCATTTATAAATGCCTGCAAGTTCTAAATATTTTTGCTCATTTAAATAGGTATAGATACTTTCACTCACTCTAGAATATCATTAGAGTCTATTGATACTTTAGAAGTGAAACAAAGCCTTAAAAATAGTTATTTAATAGTTTTAGCTAAAAACTAAATAATTATTATTTTTAATCTAGATAAATAAATGAACTTTAGGAGATCATATTAGAGTCTATTGAGATTTTTAAAATGATTAAAATATTTAAAAATATCAATGTAATATGTTTGTCTTAAGCTAGTGAATGTATGGATTTGTAGTTTTGAAACTAACAAATATATTAACAATTTTAACTAAAACTAATACAAGAATTTAGTGGTTATGAGACTACTAAATTACTAAATATGTAAAACAATTTTAATTAAAATTACTATTCAATTAATTTTAATCAAAATTTATACTACTTCGATTTCTTTTATTTTTTATATTTTATAATATATAGTTTAAGTCTTATACGTTTAGATTTTGTTTTTGATATTTTTAATTTATAATTGATTTAATAGTTTTTAAAATTTTGTAGCAAATTTTATATCATCCTATTAGTTTTTATATTTTTTTTATAATTTATAACTCATGTAAATTTTTAATCAAAATTACTTTATAAATCTATTTAGTTGTGAGGTTTGATAGTCCCCTTTTGGGAAAGAAAACGTTGGTGCGATCAGTTTAGTCGGAGAAATTTAATAAACAATATTAGTTGAAATATCTTGTATTAATAAATAAGAAATGTTGCTTCTTATGATCTTATAAATAAAAATTGGACGCTATATATATATATTTTTTTAAAAAAAGAAATTTATACCTAAACTTGGTGGTGCATGAATCAGTGACCAAAGTGAAAAATCTAATATAATCTTGGATGACTTTGAAAAACTTTATCTTGGAAACAAGAATCTAAAAAGGTTCAACGGAAAAAAAAAACCGTGTAATTAAGTTTTCGGAATATCCAAAATACGTATCTAAATTTTATATTTATCAAAACACATCACTTTCCCATTATGTGACTCCTCTATCAATAATCAACTGTTATTAGACAATCAAATATATTAGTCAATTTTTAAATTTACTATGTTCAATTTGTGATCAACACAATTACCCATAATTCATCAATCAATAACTAAACTTTTTGTGCTCCTATTACATGTCAGGATATTACACAACTCTCAAAATATTTTAAAGTTGACCTAATTTTAAAAATTCACAACTCTTTATCTAAGTTGTGAAATTTATATTTCAAGACATGATTACACTAAAGATGATGTAAGAAGTACAATAAATTTGATTTGAAATGTTTTTGAAATGCTTAAAACCATTGGCAAATTTATTATGCTCGATTTGTGAACCATTTTGATATATTATTTGGCTCTTAATGTTTTAATCCTCTCGTATGGTTAAATATTAATCCATACCATGTTTTACGAGTTTGAATCTATTTCAAACTTCGATGCAATTCTTTATATATTTAGGATATTATATCTAAAATTGTGAATGTGGTCTTATAGAATATTGAAAATGAACCATGGATTAAGACTTGAATCAAACCAATTCAATCCAATGCTAGGGTTGAAGAGAGTTGGTCCAAGATTTGAGGGGTTCACTTGAAGCATCAACAGGTTCATCCAGTGGAAACCGATTCAATTTAGAGTCTGGATCAAGATTGAAGGAGGGTTCAGTTCACATTGAAGTTGTTCAAGTGTTGAAGGGGTTCATCAAGGAAGAGATCTGGTTCATCTTGGTTTGATTCACCATCCAAAGGTGGTTCACAACTTGAGAGGGTTGACTAAGCTTAAGTTGGTTTAAGCTTGGATGGGGTTGGTTCATCCATTGGTGGTTGGTTCATCCCTCTCCAAGGAACTCACATAGCCCTCTTAGGGATGGTTCGATATAGTATACCGAACCCTAAACCGCATACCGTATATCGTACCAAAAAATTTGGTATAAACAAAATTCATACTGATATCGTACCGAAACTAGTATATCGAAAATTGGGTATACCAAATTTTCGATATGGTATAAATTCCATATTGCTTATAGTAAAATTTCAGTATCGGTATGGTATATCAAAAATTTTGATATAAATCTCGTACTAATATCGATACTGAAAAATTTGGTATGGTATAATATTGTATCAAATTTTTTGGTATACCGTTAAATCGGTATGGTTCATTATATTTTTGGTACGATATGTACGATTTACTGAATTTTGGGTTTTTTTTTTCCACCCCTAGCCCCCCCCCCAGGGAACACACAATGCATTCTCCATCTCTTCCTCATCCGCACGCCAACCCAACCGAGGCTCCTGACCACTGAAGCTTCTCCACCTCCATCGGGATCACCTCACCCTCTCCTGGTTGGGAGAGGCTCCATCTTCATCTCTAATGGCCATCTCCCTCCATCCATCGAGAAGAAGAGGTGAAAGAGGGGTTCCCATCGTCATCTCCATCTCACCGCTGGCCACACCTTCATGCACCTCAAAAGGAGGAAAGGAGGTTCCCTTTCTCATATGAGAGCCACCATCCATCGAGGAGAAGAGATGAAAGGGGATTCCCATCATCATCTCCTCCACCTTTGTCCATCAAAATTTATGGGTTCCTAGCTTCGGCCCGCATCCATCCATCGCATGAGGATTGGGATTCCAAGCTCTGCGTACAACTCCACCATGAGCTTAGGGGTTCCTAGCTCGATCCACATCATCCACAAGCATCGATCTATATCGCATCCACCCCAAACAGAGGGAGAGCTCTATCTTTAGCTTAGCTTAGTTTCTTGTGCTTGCAATGTGTTTGTCTTAATGCCCCTTACGCTTTGTTTACTTTAGTCAATGCATTTTAATTCCTTTAATTTTTGTCATGCTTATTTCGTTCAATTGCTTTAAGTTTCTATTATTCATTTGGATGCAAGTCGGTTATGTTAGATTAGGTTGCTTTACTTTATGCTTTCTTTAATTCTCTCGCAATTGTAGTTTAGCTAGGTTAGAATTTTAATTACTTGTATAGATTTCATTTATTAGTCTTAGAATTCAACTCAACAAACCCCTATTCCAATATCCAAAAATCAAAACCCAACTCCCAAAACATTTCATTTAATCCTGAGATTATCATTCGCAGGCTATATTCCTTGTGAGAGACGATCTAGGTCATTTCCTATACTATACTAGTGTAGAGGGGTTCGATAATTATGTTTGATATCGTAGTACAACATACAACGTGATCAATTGCCATAACTCATCAGTCAACTACTAAACTTTTTGTGCTCTTAGTACATGCTAGGATCATTACACAACTCTTTAAAGTTGTGTCAATTTTAAAAATCTATAGTCTCTAAGTTATGAAATCCATATTTGAGGGCATTACACTCAAGATGATGTAAGGAGTACAATGAATTTGATTTAAAGTATTACTAAGATACATAAGGCTATTGGTGAATTTTGATTAAAACTCGTTGATAATCTTAGGAACCTCAGAATCACTTCAAACTAGGATCATTACACTCTTAGGAGCCTTTTAAGTATAACCATGCCATCAGATCTAGATTTCACAGCCTAGATTGTATGTGAATTTTGAAATCTTCACAACCTTAAGATAATTTGATACGAGCTCATTAAAGGGTCTGGGATTGTCATACTCACTCACCAATATCACCAAAGGGTTTCTAGAACTTTCTTGGTTCAAACCATATCAAATTTTTAAATGTTGAACGATATAAGATCATTAATAAGATTTGGCCAAAACTCAGTAATTGCCTTGGGAACCACAAAATCATTTCAAAGCGAGACCATTATATTCTTAGGAGCCTCCTAAGTGTAACTATGTCCTCAGACCTAGATTCCACATCCTAATTTGAGAGATGTGGATTTTTAAAATCATCATAACATTAAGACAATTATAAATGAGTTTTGACCAAAACTTACTGATGATTCTATAGTGTCCAGAATTTTAAAATCTTAACATGGTATGAATCAGAGGAGTCCTAAAAATCTTTTAGTGGTGTTGGTGAGTAAGTATGACAACCTAAGCCCTTTAATGAACTTGTGCAAAATTATTTAAGGTTGATCTACATCCTTAATTTAGGGTGTGGAATTCAGGTATGAGAGCATAGTTACACTTAGGAGGATTTCAGGAGTGTAATGGTCCCACTTTGAAGTGATTTTGAGGTTTTTAAGAAGTAAATTTTGGCCAAACCTCATTGATGATCCTACAATATTCGTAATTTCAAAATTTAACATGATTTGAACAACCCTTTGGTGATGTTGGTGAGTAAGTATAACAAGTCTAAACCCTTTAATGAGCTTGTGCCAAATTATCTCAAGAGTGTAAGATTTCAAAAGTCCACATCTCTCAATGTAAGCTATGAAATTTAGGTCTAAAAGCATGTTACACTCAGGAAGCTCCTAGGAGTGTAGTGGTCTTGTTTGAAGTGATCTGAAGGATTTTAATGTCATCAATAAGTTTTGGCTAAAATTCGTTGATAGCCCTATAATGTTCATAATTTCAAAATCTTGACATGGTCTGAACTATGGGAGCCATAGGAATTCTTTAGTTATATCGGTGATTGAGTTTGACAAGCTTACACCCTTTAATGAGCTTATGTCAAATTGTCTCAAGGTTGTGAAAATTTTCAATAACTCATAGTTATCAATTTAGACTATGGAATCCAAGTCTGAGGGCATGATTACACTTAGGAGACTCCTAAGAGTATAATGATTTTAGTTTGAAGTGATTCTAAAGTTCCTAAGACCATCAATAAATTTTAGCTAAAATTCATTGATAATCTTAGGTACATTAGAAATACTTCAAACTAATTTCATTAAACTCCTTACTGTTGGTGCAATTGACTTCTAGAATTTTGATGTTTGTTTGACAATATATTTATTAGGAAAAGTCCGGTTAGGTTAAGGTTGACCAGATGACTGGTAAAGGGATATAAGTTGTTGAAAAGTCTAAACACGTCAAGGTTGACTGGATGCTTGGCAATCAAGTGAGAAGTCCTGACATGTCAAAGCTGACCTAGGTAAATAAGAAGTCCTGACAGGTTAAGGTGTTAGTATTAGCCCTAAGATCCAATTATGAGACAATTAGTCTTATTGGGTTAATGATTATGGTATTGGGTTAATGGTTAATCCAATATGCTAAAATCTAACTCATTAAAGATGATTAATGGAGATTAATTATACATTCAAGAAGGAAGATCATTGAGTTAGACTCAATTGGATCC
>JBBUKS010000035.1:7979132-7990565 GCA_038050645.1 Hedychium gardnerianum
TACAATGGTGAAGTGAGAAAGAGGAGGAGAGTAAAACGTCGCGTCAAAAGTAAGTATTCCCATCAACTCTAATTGAAACCTCCCCTAAGTATAATTCCTGGATCCGTCCCTGGCCTCAACACCGACTGGTCACTAGGGGAGGGGAGAGGAGAAGAAAGAATCGTGCGTAGCCATACCTTTGTGACGTTGACGACGTTGGCGAAAAAAGATGGTTGAAAGAAAGAATAGAGCTCGAGCGGCCACGCAGATGCCCTAAAATGGTGATTTAGAGATGAAATGATATTTCCGTCGTTAATTAACAACAGAATAAACTTTTCATCGCTAACGGCGATGAGATTTAGGTTTTCAAGATGATCAGTCGTCTCACTGGCGACAGATATAGCAATGACTTACTCCTTCCATCGTTATTTAGTGACGGAAAATAATTTTCGTCGCTATATCCGTCGCTAATTGACGATCTTTTTGTAGTGAAGAGTTCAAATCTCATCTGCATATATTACATCTTATAAATAAATAAAAAAATTATCTATGTAAATTTTTTTACTTAATCCACCGAAATTCATCCCTTCTATCCCAAAGTTCAGTCCAACACCTTAATGATTTATTATCAAACCCTCGCTAATTATAATTCCTAGATCCATTTCTATTTGTGTCGTAAAATCAACAACATTATTGAGATTAGTAAAAATAGCTTAACAATACAAGGATTTTTATCGTGTCTAAATGCATTATATTCCTATGCTTTGAGATAGTCAATGAAAAGATTAAAATTTTATAATAAACTGTTATGAGTTTTTTTCTTTTTTCCTTACTTGAAAATAACTCGAGCATTAACCATCAAAGTGCACTGCATGACTTTATGTGATAAATAATACACTCTGGACACGCTGGGGCAAGCTTTTCATTTTTTATAATCATGATATACACTCAATGCCATAAAAAGTATTATAAGAAATATTTTTTTTTTGCAATTCTTATATTTGATTATATTTACCTAACTATAAAGATTAAAGTTAGGATTATCTAATGACTGTAAAGTGCTTTATTAAGTGTCTTGAGGTCCACCACTGTTTTCAATGATATCACCACTTCTTTATTATAATAATGAGCTTAATATTTTTCGACCGTAAAGTGCTTTTAATTATATATACAATAATTTTTAATTAATAAATTCTTAGAAATTTAAAATCAAAATCTTACCTTGCGTAAAGATAGAGATTTACAAAATAAATAATATGTTTATAGTAATAATAAAAAAATAGTAAAATTAGTAAAGAATAAATTAGCGAGATTACATATAAACTTAAATTCTACCCATCTAACTCAACTATAAACTCACAGATCTGCGGATCTTAATCATCTAATTACATTGTCGGGTATGTTTTATCATGATTAACCCTTATCATTAACGATACTCTTGTTGGAGATGATCAAACATTGGCACGTGGCATAGTTCCTCTCTCATTTCCTGTAACCCTCTCCGTCGTCGTCGTCGCCGCCGCCACCCGTCCAGCCTTCTCTTCCTCTGCCCTGCATTATCGCCGCCCTCGTTCGCCCCTTCGCCGGCGATCCCTAGCGAGCACCAAAATGATTATTTGTGTAATCTAGAGAAACAGCGGTGCTCTGCCGCTGCATCTCTCCAGCCACGTGCCTCCTTCCGCGTCTCTCGAATTAGCTCCATTTTGGACAGCGGAGATCGGATGAAGATTTCTGGAGCCCCTCTCGCACCAAAGTGATCGCCACTTGACCTACCACCTATGCATGTGGCGACGCGGTTCATTTGTCATTATGCCGAATCTGTCGTTTTAGGTCCTTCGTTGTGCACACCTCTTCTCCTCGTCCTGCAACTCGACGCGATGGGTGATTGTGAGATCGAGCCAGCGGAGATCTGATTCAACTCGGCGGAGGTCGCCTCGTGGCTCGGTATGTCCAATTTCACACAGTATTCCCGAGCTTGTTATTTTACAATTCCTTTTCTCTTTCATTGATCGGTCTATTGGTTCTTTTGTAATCCGTTCCTAATTAGCATGCGATTCCTAGATTCTTGAAAATTGATAGCTTTATTCTCCTTTGCACTTTGATTTTTCATTGTTTGGGATGAAAATCCAGTTTGGTGAAAGATTCAATCAATCACCACCATAGGTTGCCCCTTCTGCCCATGTATATCTTATTAATCTGCAAAGAACATCACATATACCTTTGCTATTGTAGATATTTTAAAACCCATGAATAGTTACAAAATCACATGCCCTTGAAAGCCTCAAGGGCTTGAATAAAGACGAGTGCTTATGAATGGAAAAAAAAAAAAGGTTTATACAATTTATGATGTGAGATTAAGAGCTTGTTTAGTTGAATGAAAAACTTAAAGAATGGATTATAAAAAGGATGCACTTTAAAACTTTCCATCCCTACTACTATTTATCTGGAAATTTAGAAAGGATGGAAAACCTGATGGATAAGGGATCCATATAAATCACTATTTTTGTTTTTCCCAAATCAGGAGGAAACTAAATCCCTCCTTGCTAAAATATATCCCACCCGTAACTCCTTGTAAAACCTATGACTCCTTACTAAATAATATTCACTTGTAAACACTAGTTAGTCTTACTAGTGTCACTCTCACAAACCTGGAACCTAATCATAATGCCCAATGCTGAACTCATAACTTTTGAGCCCTAGCTTGTCCAGGTTGGGTGTGTCGATGGTGCCATTTGGGTTGAGCGCACTTGTTGGGACGAAAGGGTTGGAGAGGCTACATGAACCATTCAGTTGATTAAATTAGGCAGGTCAGGTGAGACAGTTAGGCAAGCTAGGTGGTTCAAACATGTGAGTTGCGTTGGACAAGCTGGATGGTTCGAATGAGCCGTTTGGGTGGACCACACAAGCTGTGCAGTTTGGATGAGTAAGTCACGATTGACGGTCTGGACGAGAATGCTTAGTTGGATAGTCTAGGCGAACAAGCTTTCTAGATGAGTTGAGAAGACTAGATGCACAAGTCATTCATCTCTTCGTTTTTCCATTCTTCTATTTTTGCATCGGTTGGAGTAAACAAGTGGTAAGATCCACATATTTGTCCATCCACCCATGATAATTAATCCTTCAATAAACAAGCCCTAAGAGATTGTGGATATCTTTTGATTCTTTCCCAACATTTCAAATTGAATGGCTCCATAGTTCTCCAACTGAATTTTCTTTCAAGGTGTTTTTGGTTGTTTTTGAGATAGTGAACCTGTTCATAGAAGTTAATGAACCGCTTATGGAACTTGTCTTCCTGCTTGCTTGGGAATTAATCCTTTCTTCTCAACTTGACTTTAATGGCCTAAGAATATCTTCTTTGGTAGATTATTATACCCTTTTAGTGATTCTCCATTTGCTAGATTATAGTTTGTTGTTGCAGAATCAATTCCATATTTTATTCCTCCAACTACTCTTAGCTTGAAATGGTGAAATTTTATTTAACATTTATAAGGAATTTGTAATGATCTAATCTTCTGTTCATCTCTTCTAGTCGTTCTTCGGAGACTAAAGTATCTTGGGGAGCTCATCATCTATTTCTCTTCAAATGGGGGAACTTCACCATGCAGAAAATAATCTAGTCAATGATGGAGCTCCGAGACTAGACAGTATTCAGAAAATTCCACTCATCCCTCTTGTCTTTCTTATTTTCTATGAGGTATCTGGTGGCCCCTTTGGGATAGAAGATAGCGTTCGGGCTGCTGGTCCACTTCTAGCTATAGTTGGCTTTCTTGTTTTTCCCTTCATATGGAGCATTCCTGAAGCACTGATCACTGCTGAGATGGGTACCATGTTCCCGGAAAATGGAGGTTATGTAGTGTGGGTCTCCTCAGCTTTGGGTCCTTTTTGGGGTTTCCAGCAAGGTTGGATGAAGTGGCTTAGTGGTGTCATAGACAATGCCTTATATCCAGTCCTCTTTTTAGATTATTTGAAGTCTGGAGTTCCAGCTTTGGGAAGTGGGCTTCCAAGAACATTGACGGTGTTAATCCTAACAATTGCACTAACTTATCTGAACTATAGAGGATTGACCATTGTTGGATGGATGGCTGTTTTTCTTGGGGTCTTTTCAATTGCTCCTTTCATTTTAATGGGGCTGGTGGCAATCCCAAAGCTCAGGCCTTCAAGATGGTTAGTGGTTAATTTGCATAATGTAGACTGGAATTTGTGCTTGAACACACTTTTTTGGAATCTTAATTATTGGGATTCAATCAGTACTTTGGCAGGAGAGGTAGATAACCCTACTAGAACGCTGCCCAAGGCTCTCTTTTATGCACTGGTTTTGGTTGTGGTTAGCTACTTATATCCCCTCTTAGCAGGGACTGGAGCCATCCCCCTCGATAGGGAATTATGGACAGATGGCTATTTCTCTGACGTGGCCAAAATCCTTGCTGGGATCTGGTTACAATGGTGGGTGCAAGGGGCATCGGCTCTATCCAACATGGGCATGTTTGTTGCCGAAATGAGCAGTGATTCTTACCAACTTCTCGGAATGGCAGAAAGGGGAATGCTCCCGGAGTTCTTTGGCAAGAGATCCTGCTATGGAACACCTGTTGTGGGGATACTGTTTTCTGCATCTGGTGTGCTTTTGTTGTCCTGGATGACTTTTCAAGAGATAGTAGCCGCTGAGAACTTTCTCTACTGTTTCGGAATGATTTTGGAGTTTACGGCCTTTATAAAATTGCGGTTGAGCCACCCAAATGCCCCTCGGCCATATAAAATCCCTCTGGGAACTGCTGGCTGCATTTTGATGATCATCCCTCCCACTGTATTGATATGTGTGGTGCTGGCTCTTTCAACATTCAAAGTAATGACTGTGAGCGTGTTGGCAATGCTTGTTGGGTTCATTTTACAGCCTTGTCTCAAACAAGCAGAAAATAAAAGACTGTGGAAGTTCTCCACAAACTCCAATCTTCCTGATCTTAGAGAAGCTGAGCATGATAATAGTACTTTAGAGCCTCTTTTAGATTAGGTTACTCGATCAACAAGTTTGCTAACTTCAATATATCATCTTATCGTAATCACAATAGAATGCAAGTGCGAGACAAATGCTGTGAAACTGCTTGCTTTCTGATGGCTGGCTTCCTGGATTTGTTGAATCTACTCCATGTGCATGCATTTTGGCTAATAAAGCTAGACCTTCTTTCAAATCTCTGTGAGAGTTTATCAAAGAAAATTTTGTTTATAGGTCTTGATCATAAAGGCTTATCTGGTTCTGCTTCTTCCTGCAATGTGGTATTGCTTGTGAGGTATTATGTCATGATATATTGTAGTGTTTTGTTCTTACTGCACTTAATCTTCTCAACTAGATGAGATGCTTGGTGTTCAACCAACTTGGTGTTCAACCTCTTATAAATTTGTATTATTACAAGTAACATAAGAAATGATATGAGTAAATAAACTTTACAATAATTGGAACTTTACTTTATTTTGTCTCTTGATAACTTTAGGTTGCTCAAGGAAGGTTTAGAATGCAATAACACTCGTCCAAAAATCCTCCAAGAATATTATTACAAAACCTTTCACGAAATCAGCTTTTACACGAGTTTGAAAATCATTGATCAACATACTATCACTTCCGTTCGGCTCTTCCACTGTAGCACATCTGAATCTAACTATTTGTTGCAGTTTTATCCCGTACTCTTTGTTGATTTCTCGATTTTGATATCAGTTGACTGATATTACCATAGTCAATTGTTAATATACAATCAACTGTGATACTTGATCAATCACCTCAAATAGATTGCTCCATTGTAGCACATATGAATTTGATTGTTTATTATAGTTTTATCTTGTTAATTACTTTTTCTTGATTTCTCGGCTATTGATACTAGTCGACTAGTATTCAATTAGAATTGAATAAAAATATTCTGCTCATTTTATTTATGTATGAGTTGACTACTTTATCGGTTGATTGCTATCAGCATTAGTCAACTAATAAAAGCTTGAATCTATCTCCAATGACTGTGGCATTAGTCACTAGTCAATCAATATTAGTCTAATGTTATAACTTTGATCTTGATTAAATTGCAACTTAATAGTTTCAGGTTTATTAGTCACACTCTTACTCTAATCTCACAAATATTGAATTTGTATCGTGCCAAAAGACTTTATATCTCTAGGACTTCCTTATTTATCTATTATAAATTTATCTTGACTTAATAAAACTTTATACTTGATTAATCTTAATCTAATAGGATTTCCCATGCCAAGAAGTCTCCATGCTTATGAGATTTCATCACTTATTTAAAGTTCATCCCTCTAGTTTTCATCTCTGTCAAGTATTAAGTTGTTCTTGATCTATTTGAATTTTATCTCTATCTAACATGTAGTTCTTGATTTATTAGAGCTTCTACTAATAAACATTCAATTCTTCATAATTTATCTAGACTTTCATCAATATCAAACATTTAATCTTTTATGACAGGTTTAGATTTTTATTATTGTCAAATATTCTATCATTTATGATTTATTTAGACTTTCCACCCATTGTCAAATATCTAATTTATTTTGATTTATATAGATTTATCTAATATGTAATTCTCTTGAATTTGTCGAGACTTTTATATCATTCATTAGACATTTGATGCTCCTTAATTTATTTATACTTCTATCGTAATTTTTGTTGGACTTCTTCATCAATTAACTCTTTGTCACTCAGATATTCGTGATTCGATTTTTAACTATGACGTATTTATAAAAAAAAATCCTCCAAATAAGATACGTAATCAAAGAATGTTGGACTTCTAGATCACCCACTATGAGCATTTTCTGATTTACTCTCCGATTTACGTAATGAATTTTTTTTATAAAATCAAATTAATTATTTCAAATTCATCATATTATCTGATTTATCATTTTTTTAATTATACTTTCACTATTACCAAATGTCACTTCTTGAACTCATTGCCAAGTATTTAATTTTTGTTACCCACTTAGGAGTATTTTAGTCAACTTTAATATACTTAAATTATCATTTATAATTTATGTCTAAAATATTATTCAAATATCAACATAAATTTTGATTTTGGGTTAATGTAATGATTAGATTTTTCAAATAATTAATCATATATTTAAAATTTAAATTCTAGCTTAGCATATTATAGAATTTTGTTTGATAGGACAATAAATCTAAGAATATTGATTATTTATACGTGTTTTTGTGAATATTTTTTTATTTATCCTATTACCTAGTGAAAAACTTATATGAGACTGACTCGATTACTTTTAAGATTAATCGATTTTTTCTTCAGTGGGACGATAAATCTAAGAACGTTGGCCGCTTAGATGAACATCTGTGAATATTTTTTGATTTACCTTAGTGGTTTGTGGGGAATTTTCATGAAATTAAATTGATTGTTTTTAAAATTAATTGATTCGAACAGTTAAATATTTGAATTATATAACAAAATATTAATATAAATTTTAATCAATTTAACCAAGAGTGTTGCATGATTCTTTTGGAGAGGACAATTTTTTTTCCTTACAATTTTTGTTGACCACGATAGGAGAGACTTCTTCTTCCATATTATAGTCAAATTAATGCTACACAAATCATACATTATGACATTGAATATCATGGAATTGCATTTGCATGGGAAGATTACCCTTGCTATCTTATTTAAATAAGAGTTGATTTGAGCCGTAATGGAACCATTTTTGAATTCGTGGAGTTTGTTTGTAAGCTTCTAAATAAGGTCAAGGCTAGTGTGGTCATGACTCGCAAGGTATGAAACGCATAAACGATCAAGAAAGACTCGACTTCACATTAGCTCTATGTCCCCTACTTCAACTAATTATAGGAATTCCTACAGAAGAAAGCTCCTCCTACTCCAACAAGGGGTACGATCAACACCGTTCTTGTTCCTTCCATAGAGGGCAAAATGAAGGCCAAATCTCCAATTGTGGTGATTATCAACACCATCATTGTAGCTAATCCTTGTTCTCCTGAGGGGCGAGAAAAAGACTACTAAACAAAAGACATATTTCACTTTTAGAATTTGTTTTTGTTTAAAAAGCTCTATAAAATTTAAAATCTACTTTCTAATATTTTTAAATCATTATTCTCTAACATGTGCAATATATTAATAGGTGGAGAGTCAAAATGATACTAATTCGAAAACCCTCATAGGTATTTTGACAATTTTAAACTTTAGGAACATTTAGGAAAGAGAAAAAACAACCTCTAGGGGGCAAAATGAAATTTATCCAAACCGGAATGAAAATCCAAAATAAAACCAACCCAACCAAACCGGTTGAATTCAAGGACGGCAGAGGGAAGCCGTTCCATTTGAACCGGGACACAGCCCACTCCACCCCCTGTTTTCTCTTTCTAGGTTTCGACGGCCGCCGACCGACTAACCTCCGCCGGCGTAATGGATACCATGGGGGACCTGATGGCAGCTCTCGACGCTTCTCCCACCTCCGATCCGACTTCAAAGAGTGTGGTGGCCAACGACGCCTCCCGAATGGCCGAGGTGAAGGCGTGGTTGGTTTGCCAGTTCGAGGCAGCGGGGAGAAACGTTCCGGCCTTCGAGTTCACACCTCGCGTCGTCGCTCACCTACACTCCATGGCCTCTCTCTCCCAGGCGCGGTCCCGCGCCGCATCCATCGTGGCGGACGATCTCCGCCTCAAGGCCTCCGAGTACCGCGCTGAGGCTGTCCGGATCCGCGAGATCCTCGAACGCGTAGGCCTCTCTAGGGAGCAGCTCTCTCCTGGAGCAATTGGATCTGCTCAAATAGTCGCTGGCGTTGCTAACCTGCTAAACATCCGGGACACGGAGATGAGTAGGTGCGGTTAGGGCTTGGTTATGCTCTTTTTCACATCAAAATGAACGCCTTTATGGGTTTCTGTGTTCTTCAACTTTATTCATTAAATAAGATGGAAATCGGTGTAGTTTCCTTGTGGCTATGGGCGATCTCTCTTTGAGGAAAGCGGATGTGGAGGAGAGGAGGGCGAAGGTGCAGAAGGAGTCCAAGGTTCTTCTTGAGTACACTAGGAAAGCCATCGCGAAGCTCAATGATCTTAAGAAGTAAAATTTCTTTTCTTTTCTTTTCTTCATTTTTTGTTTCTTCAGTTTAAGATATTAATACGTTTTTTAGTTGAATTAACCGTGTCTTTTGCAGCTTATTTGGAACCAATTCTCACAAGAATAGAATTCTCATTCTCCAAGAGAAAAGAATTCTCAAGAATTCAAGTGTTTTTTTTTTCTGTGTTTAGAGGAAAGAAAGTATATTTTTTACCAACCACTTCACAAAGTTCCGTTAGTGTACATCTTTCAGTAAATATAATAATAAGTAGATATGGAAAGTAATATAACAAAGAGGGTGTGGATGAGATTTGTAAATCCCGGTTTTTTAACTCTTGAAATTCTAATGCTAAATTATTTATCATTCTAAACAAGGTTCATTAAAAATATCACGGAATTATATATATATAAGGTTCATTAAAAATAGCACGGAATTATATATATATATATATATATATATATATATATAACTACGGTGCCTACTTGTATTCTCAATTAACTTTTTAACTCCATAGTGAAGCAAATCCAATTCACTATTAGTATTGAGTTTTTCCATGATAAAGAAGACCAACCAAGAATGATTATGACAGTGTAACTAGAAACATAGGATATATGATTATTTTTTTCAGTGTAAGTTCAGTAAATTTCTGTACCCTACATCATGTACTAAATTTTCTGTCCAACATGGAATTTCAGAATTGGAAATCTTTTGAGTTTTAGTTAACTGTATGTTGTTTTATTCTTATCCGTAATCCTTTTTTGGTTCATAATGTTGCCTGCTCAATTTGTCAATTACAATATAAACATATATACTTAAGAGTTTCCCTTGAATAATTACATCTTGTTTATGTAGATAAAAAACTATTGAATCAAATGTAATCTCTTTATCCCTATTAATTTGCAGAACACTTGCTAAGTTTGAAAATGAAGTAGGAATGCATGAAGCTCAGATGCTACAATGGCAGACAAATTTAGCCATTTTGGATTCAAAGGAGCGGCAATATATGCTTCAACTCAATAACTACAAGGTATTAATCAATATTATGTCGTCAGATTCCTTTAAGATCTTACATATTGGCATGCTGAGTGTAAGGTCACTGTGATATTAGGTGTTTCCGTCTCAGTTTCTTTCTAACAGGCTGAATTAAAATTTTGGAAACATATTAGATAAACAAGATTATTTTCCAAGCCCCACAAAATCTGGCATAAAGAAAATAAATTAGCTGGAGTTGAAAATCCAAGTTCTTACCTTTACTAGTGCTTTTACTGCTAATTTTTTTACTGGTGACATTTGTCTATTTCATTTTGTATCCACTGGATCATGTTGGGAGATTTTCTGTGTTTCTTGGGTTTTGTTCTGTGGAAAGGAAAAAAGAAAGATAAAGGGAGAAACAAAAGGAAATACTCATCTTATTTGGATATAGTAAAACACACTGGGGATTCACTCAGCAATCAAGCAGAATTTCTTTCTTTCTTTTTCTTTTTTGTTTTCCTCTTGACTTCCTTTGTCATGCTTTGTTCCAACACTACCTACAAGAGTTCACAGGAACTTTTTCCTCATTTCCTCTACTTAAATCACTTATTTTCTCTGTTCTTCCTCTCCAAGTATAAGAGCATAAGATACTCAGGAGTACATGGATAAAACATTATTCATGTTTCAACTATACTAATGAGGCATGATTATGCACAATGGCAATTAGCTATATATGAATTCACCACCGGCAGAGATTAGTACTAATCATTCATGATATGCTTACGAGATACAAGAATTGATCCAACGCGTTAGCAGTATTCTTTTTATGTGTATATGTAGTACTTTGACAATCCTCATTATGCTACAGACTTGTACTCTGAGCCTAACACATGGATAAGGACATGATTAGAAGCTCAATGATCTTTGTCTCTTAGTAGGTAACTTTTGCTAGGTGAGAATAGGTTGATACTGATCACAAACATAGTATGTTGTTGTTTGAGTTGCTTCAGAAGACCTGCAGCATCAGTAAACTCATTTCCTTCTTTTATGTGCTATATCTTTGTTGTTGGGGGTAAATTACCTCTTTTCTCAATTTTCTTTTGATGGCCACTTATTTTGATATGGTCTAAAAGTTAAAGTTGTTGCTGCAACTAGAGATATAATATCTGACTGGAGGAATCTTTCCTTTTATATTTGGTATCTGCCCTTTCTTCTGTTCCTTTTATTTGTTTATTTATTAGTGATAGAGTTTTACTCGTAGGTCACTTGGATTGGTTATATTTTTCTGAAACAACTTATTCTCATAGAACAAGATGAAAATCATACTTATTGAGCTATGTTTTAACATGACTGTGTTTCTACCTTTCCACTTTTGCTTAAATACATTTCTCTCTGTCATAATATAAAGTGCTTTTATTT
>JBBUKS010000035.1:7994729-8010537 GCA_038050645.1 Hedychium gardnerianum
GATTAAGAGTAGTGTTCTCTATATCATCTCACTATCGATTCAACCAATCGATTGATATAGATGAGAATCATCTACTCTAGGACATTATTATACTTAGTCATTTGGCACCAATACAAAGTAAGTATAATAACCAAAACATGTCTTTATTAAAATAAGAATATGATACAATGAGTCCTTTCGTCAACCATCACATGATTGGCTCTAGGGCTTCTACTAACAAAAAGAATGTTTATCAAGACGCTGCATGTGTCTTCAGATGAAATCCTTATTCCGGAGGTGGACGGATCATTGAAATTGGCTTCGGAAATGGACCTTGTGTGTTGCCTAAAAGGGAAAACCCTTCTCCCCTTGAAAAGAGGATCTTGATCCTCTTTTATAAGTCTTCCACATGATGTGCAAATCACACGACATGGCCGTGCCGCAACAATGCTACTAAAGCAAGGCATAGCCAAACCATGGGTTTTTCTTGATTTTTCTTTGGGAAAAGGCATGACCATGCATTAGAGGCATGGCCAGGCCGTGAGATGATCTGGAATTTCATGGGGATACGCCTGAAATGGCACGGCTATACCTGTGAGGCATGACCGGACCGTGAACTTTGCTGGAATTTGTTGATATTCGATTAAAAAGACACTATCATGCTTTGGAGTCATGTCCATGCCGTGAAACTTGCTAGAGAGATTGGTTGAAGAAGCACGATCGTGCCTAGGAGGCATGACCTTGCTTTGGCTGAAGAAGACATGACCATGCTTGGCTGTTTCCCTCCAAGCTTGCTCTAATGTCTGTTTTGCTCCATTTTTGTTTCAAATTGTGTCCTTTCAATCAAAATACGAGAAGAGCATATCTCTAAACCAAAGTAGTAAAAGTAGTTACATAACAATGAAATAGGATGCGATAGTATAGATCATGCTCATGAAATACAAGTAAATATGCAACAAACAATGCTTAGAAACATGCATAATTTACGCACATCACACCCCCAGACTTAAATCTTTGTTTGTCCTTAAGCTAAAACTTACAATATAGATTCATGTGGAGAAATGGTGCATCATGATCCTTAGTGAATCAGTCTAATCCTGTCACATAATTTCATTGATGAGCATGATATAAAAATAGTTTGAGAATGGCCTAAGTAGAAGTTCTCCGTTCTCGGTGCAATGAGTGGCCTAACTTTTTCAAGTGTCAATCTCCAAGCCTAGTCAAGTCATTGTCTAACTATGTTCATTATGCTTTTGGCGATAGACACTTACCTGCCACATGCATAGTTTATCCCTCTCAAAGTCTACAAAAGGTATCAAAGGATAGCTCGGAATTAATAGAAATATAACAGTTATTTCCCAAGTAACCTAACTCAGTCTCAAAGGGGTAACTTGTTAGTTTTCACTCACGACAACTATTTTTATATCCCTTATTTTCTTTTTTTTTCACTAAGTGCTTGCAAAGTGTAACACTTAGACAATCCCTTTTTCTCTTTTTTATTAGTGCTAACAAGATATAACATTAGAACAAGTATATAAGGATTTGGATTTTTTCAAATGAGTTGATGTGATCTGAGTTTCTCCAGTAACCAAAATATAGTTGAGAAGTCACATTAGATGTACAAGTACTAGTCTGATTCTATGAATAATGACTAATTTCAAAATTTTCTACCATCAAAATTAGGCAAAGTGTAGAGAGATCCTAAAATTAGGTCAATTCTCAAACTCTTTCATTGAAAACATAGCTTACTTCATGCTACTACGGATAGAAAAAGTAGATCACTAAGCATACTAGCATCATAAGTCACAACAACATGAAAATCTAGAACAAATGTGCTAGTATTCTTATAATAAGGATAAATCAGATAACATGATGAATGATGTACTAAAAATGTCACAACTGAAACAAACCAAGCAAATTGAAACAAACAAGCAAAAGCAAAATAAATTCATACAAGAATATGTACATATGTACAAAAATCCCCCCACCCAGACTTAGACATTTCATTGTCCCAATAAAAAACAAATCAGCCTGGTGGTGGAGGACAAGGAAGAAATTTAGGTAAACGGGGCAGATTGCTTTGAAGCTCATGGTACTGATAAAGGCTAGCAGCCTTATGTCTTGTCACATCCAAAGAATGCCTAAATTCCTTCTCCTTATCCCACTCCCGATATTGATGACCAAAGAAATTGGCAAAATAATCCTATAACTTCTCTGTCCTCCTAAAATGTTCATGTACTTCTTGATATTGTCCTTGATCCATAGCAACATGTCCCTCTAATAGGTGTTGGTGGGCAACATGCTCCAAATGAAGGGTGTCCAAAGAAGCATGGAAGTCAGAAAAATCAAATCCAGAATGTGTCGTATCTCCATAAGCAAAATAGTATCTAGCCGGCTCATGTTTAGAGGAAGAGGGTTCTAGTCTATCCATGAGAGAAGGGACATATCCGGGTACTATTTCCATAATGATCCAATTGGCTGGATTTCTAATTGTAGTACGCTCGGGGTGAGGTAATAGAAGGGTAAGTCTATTTTTTCTAATAAAATCATACTCCTTCTCCTTACAAATCATCTTCATTGTCAAACAAGTATCAAGATCAATCTTAGAGTTGCCACATGTTGTATCTAAACCAAATAACTCACACTCCAAGCATACAACAATGTGTGTAATCAACCCGCCCAATACAATAGTATCCGAAGATACCTTACCGGATCTCGCTAGGTGATTAGTAAAATGAAACCCTGAATCAACACCGACCTCATTCAACATGGCCCACAAGCAATAAAGCTCTGTCTTTTGCACCACACTGTCACTATCACCACGACCAAAAATGGTCTTGCTCATAACGCGGTGGAGGTAGTAGCAAAGTGGGTTTCAAATAGATGAGGCCTTGGAACGAGAAGGATCATAGGGTTCATCTACATCTACAATTACTTTCCAAAAGATATTGCTATTAAAAGAATTATGAAACCTATGAGATTCCTCGATGAGAAAACCAAAAAAAATATTAAATTCATATAGAGACCACTCATAATCATAATTCATGAGACGAAAATTAATCATCCCCTCATTGTCGCTATCCGAAGTAAAATAGGTCTCTATTGAGCTTAGAAATTCTAGGGTAGGTCGAATAACTAAGATTTATCAAATCATTCCAACCTATGTTATCAATCATCCAATCAACATCCTCCCTGATTCCTAAAATTTACATAGTGTAATTGTCAAGGTAATGAATACATATAATTTTTCGAGTAAGAAGAGTATCAAATCTAGCTTTTTGTTCATCATTCCAAAAAATAATTCCATAAGAATTTTCATTACCCTCGTTGCATGCCCGACACTTTCCTTTGTCAGTGGCCTTTCCCTTTCCTTTACCAAGACCATCTCCCCAGCTAGATCCACCGCTAGATCCACCACTTCTACGAAATTGTTTCAACATTTTGGAAGGTCACAAGTCAAAAAGGGGTGATTGGTTCATTGTGGAGTAAAACAAAGCAAGAGAAGAGAGATCTTGAGATCTTGGGTAGAAATCAAGATAGAGGGAAGATCTTGGATCAAATTTGGATCAAGATTAAGAAGAAATCTAGAGAGAATCTTAGAGAGGAGAGTCCTTGAGAGAAAACTTTAAGAGGGGAGTTGGGAGATGGAAAAGACTTTCTTGGGAGGATTTGAGAAGAAATGAAGAAGAAAGAAGCATAGATCTTGCTTTTGGGGAGAACTCACGGTCATGTGGGTGTGAAACATGGCCCCGAATTTAGGGAGTTTAAGCTAAATCTATGCCACACGACCATGTCACAATACATGGGCATGCCGTGAGAGCTTGTGTCCACGAAGTTCTCCATGTCAAAATGGCACAGACATTTTCATAATTTTTCATTTTTTTTCCTTATCCTAGATTGACATAGCCGTGTCAAAAAGGTATGACCCTTCGTGGCTGTTGCTGGAATTCCTTTGAAAAGAGGCAGGGCTGTGTCAAAAGACATGACCTTGCTGTGGCTTAATCTGGAAATCACTTCAGCAGAGGCATAGTTGTGCTTGAGGAGCATGACCATCTCCATTGGTATGAGGCCTTTTGGGAAAAGCCCAAGAGCAAAACAATGAGGGCCTAGGCCCAAAGTAGAAAATATCATACCATTGTGGAGATATCTAAATTTCTTCTATCCTAACACAACCTACTTCCAATTGTTATCTAATGTACCTTCCACGCCCGTGGTAAGCGCCAAAGCTAGCTCATGTAGGTTTACATCCCTAAAAAATACTAAAAGGAGACTCACACAAACAGCAAAAATAGGAAATTGAAAACATGAACTGACACACGAAAATAAACCCTTGGGTTGCCTCCCAAGAAGCGCTAGTTTAAGGTCACGGGCTCGACCCTTGTCAAGGCACAACTAGGAGTCTTTGCCTTAAAGGGGTTGTGTTCCCCTCCATCATGAAGGGATGAAACTTCTTGCCCTTCCTATATTTAGGCCCTTGCCGGAATGATGCATTTATCTTTTTTCGTCTTGGACTTTCTTTCCTGACTCGCCGGACTTGGTGCTACATCCGGAGGTTGATCATCTTGGTGATTCTTTCTCTTTTCTGGTTGGAGTGCTTCCAACCTACAACAAACACTTTTAATAGCAGCAAATGAATTAGAGGCCTTTGATAAATCAAACTCTATTTTGTCCTTGCCTACTACCAATGAGAGTTTGTGATTCTTAACATCTATCACAGCTCAGGCCGTGGCAAGCAAAGGTTGTCCCGAAATGAGGGGAATCTTTGGATCTTCTTCCATTTCTAAGACCACAAAGTTTGTAGGGACTATGATGCTCCCCACCTTCACTATCACACCCTCAATAATACCCATTGGATATCTACAATAATGATCAGCTAGTTGTAGTGCCATAGTAGTCAATTTAAGGTCATTTAATCTAAGTTTCTTGCAAAGAGAATAAGGGATGAGACTTACACTCGTTCCAAGATCACAAAATTCCTTACCTATCAAGGTTGTGCTAATTTTCCAAGGGATAGAAAAACTCCATGGATCATTGAGCTTAGGGGGTAGCGTGTTTAGAATCAAGGCACTACACTCCTCAGTTAAAGCAATGGTCTCATACCCATCCTTCTTACGATGGTTGGAAATGATTTCCCTCATGAACTTGGCAAATTTTGGCATTTGTTGCAAAGCATCAATGAGAGGAATCTAAATACAAAGCTCTTTAACCTTTTAAAGAAACTTGTTAAACTTATCATCTTTCTTCGCCTTAGCTATTCTTTGAGGGAAGAGAATCGGTGGGACATATCCTCTCGCAAGGGGATACTCAATTGGTTCATCGTTCTCAACTTCCTCTTGGATATGATCGTGGTGTGAGGAGAAAGGAGAAGGATCTCTAATTGGCACATGTTTGATCCCTTTGTTCTTTATAGTCACTTGGGGCTCACCCAAGGTCCATTCGCTTCTCAACTCAACTATGTTGTAATGCTCAATAGGATTTAGCTCAGGCATTCTCAGAAATGTCCGTGGAGATCTCGAGGATGTGCTAGCCACTTGTGCTATTTGATTATTGATGTGTATAGATTATACATGCTTTTAAGCATCGTTTAGCATATATCTTGTTGCATTTCATGCACATGATTTGCATTCGCACACCCTATTTCTATGTATTTTCATTACTTTCACTCATTTGGTTCAGAGAAATGCTCTTTGCTTGTTTTCATTGATAGGACCTAAATTAGGAGCTAAAACGGAGCAAAGAAGCCTTGGAATGAGACCAATCGAAGAATGGAGCAAAGTCGCATTTATGGACATCAACACGGTGGTCTCTTAAATAGCATTTTCGGGTTTGAAACTAGGTCACTACATTCTAATTTTGGTAAAGAACATCTATTTGAGTGGTTGTACGTGCCCCGTAGGTCATTATGGATTAGAAGTTATAACCATTTTAAAATCGATCTATAGTGAGACACGATCGTGTTGAAAAAGACACGTCCATGTCAGCCTAAAAAACATGACCGTGTCTCATCCTCATTGGTTGGCCGAAGCCATTATGGAAGGGACATGCCAAAAAAAAACGTTTGTGTCTATTTTCCTATACCCAACACGATCGTATCACATCCCCTTTTTTAGCCTGTGGACCAAATTTTAAATGACCATAACTTTCAGCTCGGTTAGAGTTACGGGGCCCACAACCTGTCAAATTGAAGATAATTTCAAAATTTACAAGTTTTATTTAGATCTTAACTAGAGATAAAGTGGTCTAAGGGGTGGAAAACCTATTTTGGTGGAACCTAGTAAATGGGGCAGATCTGGAAAGTTTGGATGAAGTATAAAAGGGTCAAGCAAACCCTTGCTTGACTCATCTTGGACTAGGAGGCTCCTACCCTTCCATGGGAGAGGGTTTTCCCTTTCTAGTGGAAATCCTAGAGCATCCATCTTCATCCACCAAGCTAATCCGTCCACCTCCGGAGCAGGAGACTCTCCTAAAGACATCGACAATACCTCGCTAAGCTTTCTCATCTCTCTTCTCTCTGATTTGAGGTGTAGAATGTTATTCTTCATGTCTTCTTATTGTTTCTTCATTGTTATAGAGTAGTCCTTCGAATTCTAAGTTGTAGAAAGTAATTATGATGTATGAACTATGTATTGGTCCATTTTATTATTCTATGATATGTTTATGACTTGTTCCATGTGTGTGATGTCTTTTTTGTGTTTGATTGAATGTGTGTCTAAAGTGTATGCATATGGATGTGAAGAATTGGTCACCATGTAGAGGAGAGGATCTAGATTGTATGACTAGGGAGCCCTTAGTGACAAATGGTTACCTTTAACCGGACTTTCTAGAGTCATCACCTCAAAATGAGGGTCAATTCTCCACAAGGGATTAGGTAATTAGAGTTTAATGGATTTTCACCAATTTAATGTTAGGAAGTTACTTATATAATGTAGACTATATGACCGGGAGCCCTTAGTGACAGAGGGTTACCTTTAACTAGACTTTCTATGTTATCTCTTCTACTTAGTGTTATAGGAAGGAAATGGTGTAAACACTCTGGTGTAACCTTCATGGGTCTATACCGATAATGTGGTTAGAATCCCTATAAGATCGTAAACATGGAGGATAAGGAGGTGAACATGTACTAGGGACATTAACTAGCATCATAGTGAAATCGAAATCCTAGAATCATCCCCCTAAGCCAACTTCTCTCGATGATCTTGCTCAGTCTCTCTCTCTCCCTCTCAACTCTCTCTCTCTCAAACTCTTGCATTCATGACTTCAACAAACCTTCGATTGTTTAGATAACTTGATTTGTGACCTTAACTAGTGCTTAATCAACAGTCCCTGTGGATCAATAATTTTTTTACTTGATGACTTAACCATGCACATGAGGTTTTGACAACAATTATCAAGTACATTTAAATGTTTTTTCAACATTGTTCATTCTTCCACAGAGTTTCTTTATTTCATTCTTCATTTCTACTTGAGTAGCTTGTATCTCTTCAAGAATTTTCTCTAATTTTGAGGGTTGTGAATGTTGTTGAAAATTGGATGATTGCCCTATTTTCTCTTGATTGTTGCGATAGGAAAATTTTGGGTGATTTCTCCATCCGGGGTTATAAGTTCTAGGGTATAGATTGTTGGGTCTTGAGCTGATGTTCCCAATAGCATCCACTTGTTTAGTTTGAGCCAATGGTGCAGTAATTGCTCCTAATTGGCAAGCTTCTTTCGTATGTTTTGTGTCACCACAAACTTCACAACTTGTGTTTACCACATTCACTGAATTAACATTCATTGAATCAAATCTTTTGGTAAGAGCATCCATCTTTGCAAAAATTAAGTCCAATGTATTCACATCATATTTTCTGGGAATTTTGATTGGGTTTCTTCACTCTGATGCCCATTGATGATGGTTTAGTGCTATACTTTCAATAATTTCTTCGGCTTCATCAATTCCTTTGTTCATTAGAGCTCTGCTTACTATGGAATCCAAGGACACTTTTGTTTGATAATTAATTCCATTATAAAAGGTATGGATGATGAGTCATTTTTCAAGTCCATGATGGGGGCACTGTCTAAGAAGCCCTTTGAATCTATCTCAAGCTTCATAAAGAAATTGTCCATCCATTTGCATAAAACTTGAAATTAGATTTCTTATATGGGTAGTCTTGCTTAGAGGATAAAACTTTTCTAAGAACATTTGTTCACGTTGCTCTTAAGTAGTAATATTGTTGGCCGCCAAAGAGTTGAGCTAAACTTTTGCTCTATCCAACAATGTAAAACCAAATAACAATAATCTGATAACCTCTACTGAAACTCCATTCATCTTCATGGTTCAAAAAATTTCATAAAAAAAATTCTAAGTGTTGGTTGGGGATAACAGTAGGTTTGATTTCAAAATTGTTTAACTAAAAAAAAACGTCTGGTGATGCTAGAACTTAGGCCCCTTGCATATGGTGTTGTATAATCCTCCAATGGTTTGTTTTCCATGGTAGACTGTACTTGCTCTTCTTCTAATTGTCTTTGTAGATTTCTTCTTCTTCTAAATATTCTATCAATCTCAGGATCAATAGGTAAAAGATTTCTTGCAATATTATACCTTCGCATGCAAAAGAACAATTCCAAATCTTCTTCAAAACAAAGTCCCAAAACAAAGTTATTTTAAAGAAGAAAATACAGAAATTGTAAGAAAGGAAATTGAATTTCAAAGTAATTCACAATACAAGAAAATATAAAATTTATTAACAAAAAGAAAAGAATCTAGAGTAACTAAATTGCTTATGAACTAATGTTAATCGAAAATAGTCCCCGAGAACAGCACCAAAAACTTATAGTCAAAATTGCAAGTGCACGGTTAAGTCATCAAGTAATAAAAATATCTATCCATAGTCAAATTAGAAAAGCAAGTTATCTAAACAATTGAAGGTTGTGCAAAAGATTGAGAGTAAGAGCTTAAGAGAGAGAGAGAGAGATCCAATGAGAGCATATGATCACAAAGAGAGGGATTGGTTTGGGAAGGCGATCCTAGGATTTTGGTTTCATTATGATGCTTGTTGATGTACTATGAATTGTTCATCCCCTTACCCTCCATGTTTACATTCTTGTAGGGATTCTATCGAAAGTACTAGTATAGACCCGTGAAGGTTACACCGGAGTGTCTACAATATTTCTTTTTAATGCTATTAAGTAGAAGAGATAACATACAATGTCAAGTTAATGGAATACCCTCGGTCACATGAGGAACCCACGGTCATATAATCTAGATTACACAAGTCACTTCATAACAATAAATTGGTGAAAATCCATTAAACTCTAATTAGCTACTCCCATGTGGAGAATTGATCCCCATTTTAAGATGATGACTCTGGAAAGTTCGGTTAAAGGGATACCCACTATCACTAAGGGCCCCTCGGTCATATAATCGCAAACTTCTCATCTAAATGGTGACCAATCCTTCACATCTATATGCACTCACCACACACACATTAATTCAAACACAAATGATGTGCGTAGATTATATATCATTTTATGCATTGTTTGACGCACATCTTCTTATATTTCATTGACATGATCTATAATATCACACCTCTTTTTATTATGTCATCATGCTTTTTACCCCATATTATTCAGAGATCTGCTCCTCTTGTGTTTTCATCTACAATATGCATTTCGGAGCTAAACATAATTTCTATGGAGAGCAAAGTAGTACAACAGAGCAGAAAGCAAGGCAGGAAGCTAGGAAAAACCTTGGTCGTGTCTCTTAGACACGACCATGTTTAGGGCGTGCCTCAAGAGCAGTAGAAGCTCAAGGCATGATCGTATCTCCCAGACATGACCGTGTGTCACCAGTGAAGAAAGACGAGGCACGATCATATCTCACAAACACGGTCGTGTGACTAGTCCTGGCATACTCAAGGCACAACCATGTCTCATAGACACAGCCGTGTGACCCTGGCAGTCCTTCCTCAACACTGGGTTGTGTCTCCCAGACATGACCGTGCCTCCTACCATCACAGCCTCAAGACATGGTCGTATGCCATGAGTAACCTGAGCCATGCTTCACTAGTATAAAAGGGGTCTTTTCCCCTTTCTCAAGGGGAGGTGGTTCTTCCCTTCTTGGGAGAAACTTAGGTCGTTCACACTTCATCTTTCGATGATCTTTTCATTGATTTGAGGTAGATTTATCCGATCTATCATCATCCAAGGAAGGAGAAGTCTCCCAAAGACCAATACTCCAATTGGCTAAGTATTCTTTCCCTCTTCCCCTTAGATTTGGGCTTGAATATTTATCTTCATGTCTTTGTGTTTTCTTCCCCTTTCTATGGAGTATAACTCGTGTATTCTAGGGTTAGGGAGTAACTATGATGTGATTGATGATGTATGAACTATGGATATGCCAATTTCCTATTTTCTATGAGATGTTACTCTTGTGCTATGTGTATTGTGCATTGTATATGTTTGACGAAATATGTATGTGAATAATGCATGTAGATCTAGGGTTTTACTTCTATATTAGGGTTGCTACTTGACTGGATAATCCGGAGATCCTTATTGACAAAGGATTCTAATTCAACTAAACACTTGTGCCCTTAATGATAGAGGGCACTGACACATATTTTACTTTCTAGAGTTAAAAGACCTTGGCATAAGAGTTTGCCTTAATTCATAGGAGTAATGTTGAGAATTAGGTGATTATCTAACATTATTGTGTAACCGAAAGCATAGAATCACTCCCCAAACCAATTCTTCACTTCTTTCTCACTTAGACCTAGATCTCACACACACTCTCTCTTTCTTAAGCTCTCTCTCACACTTTCTCTCTTAAGTTCACAATTCCATATTTCGATTAGTCTAACTAACTTCTTCACCAAATCACTAGTGCTTAGTCCACAATCCCTGTGGGTTCGATATCTTTTATTACTTAACGACATTATCGTGCACTTGCAGTACAACAACAAGTTTTGGCGTCATTGTCGGGGATTGTTCGAGATTAAGATTAGTGATTAGTGATTTAGTTAGCCTAGAATATTTTTTCTTTTTGTTAATAAAATTTGCATTTTATTTACTTGTGAATAGTTTCTTTTTGTTCATGTATAGATAACCCAAAAATATTTTAATTTAATTTTTACATATAGATAAGTTAAAAGTATTGCAATTTCATATTTCATTTTCTTACTTATGAATAATTTTTGTTTACAAAATACATAATCCAAAAAAATATTACAATTTCATATTTCATTTTTTTCCAATACATACATATTCAAAGAAATTTTTCAAAACTTAATTCAATGTTTGTTCTTGAATACAAAGAATTGCAGATACTCTATTACTGTTTGATCCAGAGATAGAAAGAACTTTAAGAAGAAGAAGAAGAAATCTGCAAAGTAATTTAGAAGAAGAGCAAGAACATTCAGAAAGGACTTAGATAGAAAGGACTTTAAAAAGAAGAAGAAGAAATCTGCAAAGTAATTTAGAAGAAGAGCAAGAACATTCAGAAATGACAAACAAATCGCTCAAAGACTATGCAACACCCTATGTCAGGGGCCTCAAATCTAGTATCACAAGACCAGCTATTGAGGCAAATAATTTTCAAATCAAGCAAGTGGTAATCTCCATGGTACAACAAAATCAATATGGTGGTGGCCCAAATGAAGATCCAAATCAATACTTGGAGACATTCTATGAGATATGTGGTACTATGAAGATGAACGGAGTAGCAACGGAAGCCATAAGATTATTATTGTTTGGATTCTCATTAAGAGATAGAGCCAAAACATGAATGAATTCCCTACCACCAAACAACATTACATCCTGGGAATAGTGTAAACAAGCATTTTTGCAAAAATTCTTTCCGCCAAGCAAGACAGCTCATATGAGAAAATTAATAGCTAGCTTTAGACAACAGGATGGGGAATCTCTATATGAAGCATGAGATCACTTCAAAGGACTTCTAAGACAATGTCCCCATCACAGACTTTAGAGGTGGCTAGTTATCCACTCTTTTTATAACGTAATTAACTATCATACTAAGGTCTCTTTGGATTCCGCAGTAGGCGTAGCTTTGATGAAGCATAAGAAATTATAGAAAATATGACTATGAACCATCATCAATGGACATCGGTAAGAAGCAATCCATTTAAAATTCCGGGAATACATGGGGTTAACACTTTGGACTTAATCTCCGCCAAGATGGATGCCCTTACAAAGAAATTCGAAGCTAAGAGCACCAAGCAAGCAAAAGCAATCAATATAAGTTGTGAAGTATGTGGTGAAATGGAATATACAACGGAAACTTGTCCACTTGGGGCTATAACAGCATAATTAGCTCAGATGGAACAAGTAGATGCAATTGGGAATTTTAAATCAAGACCCAACAACCTGTATTCCAACACATACAACCCTAGTTGGAGAAATCATCCAAACTTTTTTTATAGAAATTATCAAGAACAAATGGGGGCAAATATCAATTCTCAACAAACATCACAACCCTCATGCTTGGAAAAATTAATTGAGGAGATGTGGGATGATCAACTAGAAATGAAAAATGATATCAAGAAACTTTGCGGAAGGATGGACAACATTGAAAATCACTTAAAAGTTCTTGATAATCAGGTGATACAGATTGCTACATCTTCCTCAATACAACAAGGTTCACTTCCAGGAAAATTAGAGAATAATCCAGTTGAACACTGCAATGTTATTGAGCTAAGAAGCGGACGAACCTTGGAGAAACCAAAAGTGACCGCTACATCTAAAGGGATCGAGGGTACATCGATTGGAGAGTCAACTCCTTCTTCTACAAATCGTGAGCACATCCAAGAAGGGGTTCAGAATGACAACCTGATTGAGGCTAGCCGATAGGGAAGAATTGTAACACCAGTTCCCTTCCCTCAATGGATTATGAGTTCAAAAAGAGATGAAGAATTCAATCAGTTTTTGAAGAAGATCAAGGATATATGCATTGAGATTCAACTTATTGAAGCCCTACAATAAATACTCAAATTTTCCAAGTTTATGAAGAACATCATTTCATCAAAACGCAAGAAAGATGATGGTGAAATGGTAGCTCTAACTACGGAGTGCAGCGCCCTACTATCAGACTTCAGGCCTCTAAAGTTAAAAAATCCAAGAAGCTTCTCAATTCCCTGAACCATCGAGACTACTATTATAGAAAAAAAAATTGTGATTTGGTTGATAGTGTTAGCCTCATGCCACTTTCATGGTGTAATAATTTAGTGCTGAAAAACTTGAAACTTACCACTATGACATTAGAGCCGACGGATCATTCTCATAGATGCTCACTCGGTATTCTTGAGGATGTGCCAGTAAAGGTAGGAAACTTCTTATTTTCTACCGATTTTATGTTCCTAGAGATGATTGAGAATTCTAAAATCCCAATCAACCTAGGGAGGCCATTCTTAGCCACCGCTGGAGCTATTTTTGATGTGAAAGATCATAAGCTCACATTGGCGGTGGGAGATGACAAAGTATGTTTTGATTTATCTAACTTCTCTCATTCTCTACTTGTATCTAATGATTGCAACAGGTACAATGAACTCAAACAAGTAGATTCCAAGAAGAAGTCTCTGAAAGAAATGGAGAAGCTACAAGAGAAATCACAATATGGTGGCAAAGGAAAAAAGGGTTGGACCCAACCCTAAAAAGTATATCATCCCGGCGAAAGTTAGGATGGAAAGTAAGGGTCCAAGCCTAGAAGGCCACAAAGGAGGGGAGCATAACCCCTTCAAGGCTAAGGCTCCAAGTTGAGCTAAGTCAGGGGTCGAGTTAATGACCTTAAACAAACGCTTTTTGGGAGGCAACCCAAGAGTTTACTTAGATTTAGTTTTCGTTTCTTTATTTTTGTTAATAATTTTTTTAAAATATTTTTCTTTTATTTTGTAAGTTCAAAGGCCCACATAAGCTGGCCGTGGAGTTTCCACAAGCGTGGAGGGCCAATGGAGGAAAAATAAGTGAAGAAGGGGTCACAAAATAAGAAGCGTGACCGGGGGTATTTCTACTCCACACAGCCATGTTGTTTTACACATGATCATGTCACCATCTACAGCAAGTCAAGTCATAGCCGTGTGACATAGGCACGGTTGTGCCATCAAATCAGAAGCTTCTCAGATCAAGGTCGTGTCTATTAGACATGGTCGTGTCTCCAACTATAGAAATTCAGGTCAAGGACATTTTCAAAAAGCATGGTCATGCTTCACAATCAGAAGGAACTCATCTCCGGGCCATGTCTCAGAGACACGGCCATGTCCCTTCCAAGCACCACTCAAGACACATGCATGTTTAATAAACACGATCATGTGACAAGAGCAGTGACAACTCAAGCACGGGTCGTGTTTATTTCACACGGTCGTGTGTCTGCCCATGTCCTTCTAATAAATAAAGAGACATGACCATGTGCCCTATACCACACGGCCGTGTGGTGGCACTAGGTTTTTTAAATTCTAGAGACATGGTCATGTACCCACTCCCTCACACGACTGTGTATGACTTTTCCTCTTCCTCTTGCCTCTTCCTTTCCCCTTTCCTCCATTTCTTAAGCCTTCTTCTTTTCTTTTTCTATTTTCTCCACACCACCCAAAAAGCTCCTACCCTTCTCTTCTTCCACAAAGAGAGCCTCTTCCTTCTTCTTTCCCACCATCTTTCATCTCTTTTCAAGACTCTCTCCCAAGATGTTGAAATACTCTAGAAGAAGATCGGGCTCACAAAAAAAGAGTTCATCCAACAATAAAGGAAAAGAAAAGATTTCTTCCGAGACCGAAGAAAGGGCACACTTCAAGGGTATAAATCAAAGTTTTGGTATTATCTTTGAAAATGATGAACAAAAGCTTCATTTCAACTCCACACGGCTGTGTGGAGGCACTAGGGTTTTTAAACGCTAGAGACATGATCGTGTACCCCCTCACACGACGTGTACCTCCTCACACGACCGTGTATGCCTTTTCCTCTTCCTCTCCCCTTTGCTCCATTTCTTAAGCCTTTTTCTTCTTCTTCTTCTTCTTTTTCTTTTTTCTCCAAACCACCAAAAAAGCTCCCCCCTTTCTCTTCTTCCACAAAGAGAACCTCTCCATTCTTCTTCACCACCATCTTTCATCTCTTTTCAAGACTCTCTCCCAAGAAGTTGAAATACTCTAGAAGAAGATTGGGCTCACAAAAAGAGAGTTCATCCAATAACAAAGGAAAAGAAAAGCTTTCTTCTGAGACCGAAGAAAGGGCACGCTTTAAGGGTATAAATCAAAGTTTTGGTATTATCTTTGAAAATGATGAACAAAAGCTTCCTTTCAACTCTTTGATTAAATGCCTTATTTATTGAACTGAGTATGTGGATTATAATGCTTTGGATGATTTAGGGTTTACAAATGATATTGAATGGTTATTTGGTAGGGTTTGGTGGAATGGTGTTATGAAGATGAATTATCCAACATACCCTATAATCACTTTAAAAATTTTGAGTTTCATACATTTTTGATACAATAATCAAGAGTCGGAAATAATTTCATTTAGGTTATTTAATAATTACTATGTTTGGAACCCTTGATGATTTGAATGCATGTTTTGACTTTCCATATGGAAAAAGACAGTTAGCCTCAAAGAAATTCAAAAGCTCAAAGATATGGGATGAACTTGGGGATAATGGAAGCCATTTTATACCGACTATTAGAATCTTGAGTGAAAATAACATAAGTGCGCAGTGGAATAAAATCAAGATCCTCTAGAAGATCCATGCAAAAGAAACCGTATACTAAGAGATTATGAGTGTTTATACCTTTGTTGCGTGAGCTACGTTCTCCCGGCAGCAACTTTGGTACTTGTTGGACCTCAGCACGATCAAGCG
>JBBUKS010000035.1:8044219-8064318 GCA_038050645.1 Hedychium gardnerianum
AAATCCAAACTTAGGGTTTAATTAACCCCAATTTCCTTTTACCCCAAATAACTCTCTTAATAGCTCCAAAAACTACTCCTTAGGTGTCCAAATAAATCCCAGAAAATTTCATAATACTAATAAATTTTTTCCCTATTTTATTTTAATTTTTCTCGTATTTTACAGGTAATCATTTTCAAGGCAAAATTTATTAAACCTATGATTTTTAAATTCATCACTATTATCACTTCTAATTCTTTTGATTTTAAATCTTTTTTATTTTCTGCTTGTTTACAAAAATTATTAAATATTTCAAATGTTTCATCTTTATTTCTTAAGAATTTTACTGATGTGAATCTTGAATAATCGTCTATTATTACTAAACAATATAAACTTTCATTTATTGATTTAATTCCATGTGAGTCAAATAAATTTAAGTGGAATAGTTCAAGTATTGAGTTAGTTTGACCTTGGTTAGTCAATTTGTGAGTTAATTTAGTTTGTTTTCCTTGTTGAGAAGCATTACAAATTGTTTGTTCCATGTTAGGTAATTTTGGTAATCCTCTGACTAAATTATTTAATTTAGTAATATTTCTAAAATGAGTGTCGGATAGTCTCCTATGTCACAACCAAGTTTCCTCTTGTTATGTCAAGTGACACTTAAGTGAGGAGCTATCTAGTTTAATTACATAGATATTATTTTGTCTAAAACCCTTAAGTTTGATATTTGGATTATCTGCATGCTTAATTAAACATTCAAAAGATAGAAATTTAATCTTATAACCAGAATCACATAATGACTAATGCTAAGTAAATTAAAATTAATTTTTTTTACAAGTAATACTTTTCGAATAATGAAATCAAATTCGAGTTCAATGTTACATATTCTGATTACCTTAAGTTTATTATTGTTTTCAAAGGCAACCAATCTTAGGCTCTTGAGTTTTAACTTAGTGAATTTAATGTGATCTCTAGTTCTAATATCCATTTAGATTTCTATACATAAAATATGAATTGTTAAAAATTACTATGTTAATTAAATTAAGTTTTAAATTTTGAATGTAATTAAAGTTAAGTCTTAGGGTTAAAGGATTTTACCATAAGTTTTTAAATAACTTTAATTTTCAAAATAATTTTACAAAATAATTTTAAAAACAGTTTTTAAAATCAATTTTAAAATGATTTTAAAATTAAGTTTTGAAATAGTTTTTAAAAATAATTTTGAAATAGTTTTAAAAATAAAATTTAAAGTAATTTTGAAATAGTTTTTTAAAATAATTTTGAAATAGTTTTTTAAAATAATTTTGAAATAGTTTTTAAAATAATTTTTAAATAGTATTTTTTAAAATAATTTTGAAGTAGTTTTAAAATAATTTTTTAAAATAGTCTTTTAAATAATTTTTAAATAGTTTTTAAAATAATTTTGAAATAGTTCTTAAAACAAATTTTAAAATAGTTCTTTTTTAATTTTTAATCACGTTTTTTAAATTTTAAATTTCATTATGTTTTTAAATTATATTTTAATTAAATTAATATTTTTAGTTAAATTAGGGTTTTAATCTAATTAGTTTTGAATTAAAATTTTAATTCAATTAACCTTAATCATCTCACCAGTCTAATTTTTCAACCTAGATAATTCTATAATTTTATGAGATAAATTGAGTTATTTATTTGGGATTATTTTAACTTATATTAGATTTAGGTTTAACTTTGGATCCACCAAGCAAGCATTCTCTTAATAAGTTTCTAGGCTGTGGTGAGTCACTTGGACATCATTAAAGTAACCACATGTCTAAGATAAAACTTTTCAAATAATCTTATCCAAGGAACTTAATATTAAACCTTGGTCTAACTAGTTTATATTGGACTAGGATAGCTTCAGCTAGTTTCCAAAAACTAAGTCAATTGCATCAGGTCGAACACACTTGATTCTTCCTAGACATGCAATTGACAGAGCTTTCCTAACCTACTATCATTTCAATCTTCTCTAATATTATTTAATAAGTTAAAACTATCTCAAGTTTATCTAGTCCTAGCTACCCAATTGGGTAAGTTATGTTTTAAGGTGCCAACTAATTTGGAGTCTCCCCCTGAATCATATAATTTCGGTTTTGTCTTTAAATAATATATTTCATTTTTTGGTATGTAGTATTGATTTAGTCCAACTTGTCTGGTTAGGTAAGCTTTCAGAACTCATGCTTTGGTTTGTTTTTTATTTTGAGAAATAAGTGATAAAAATCATTTATTAGTAGATTTTGATTTATATCCGAGTCCGGACTTATTATACACAACTATTTGTGATCCAAGAATCATATCTAGATACTTGGATCCTAAGGTAAACTTTTCCAACTGTTCCTTAAGTTCTTAACTTGTCCTTTTAAAATGGAATTCTCTTCCTCAAGTTTTACAACTTGAGTTGAGTTTCCATCTTGAAATTAGTTAGTTGAAGAACTCGAGTTGAGATGTTCCTTGAGGTCACTATTTTCTTTTAGGAGTAGTTTGCTTGTGCCTCAGATTTAATTAATTTTTTATTTAAGTACGAAATAACTTTAAAATTTTTTGTAGATAAATTAAAATCTACCTCATTGGATCCTTCTGAACCAGATATGGATCCATGGCTCAACTCGTACTTGGACTCATCTTCTTGGTCTGATTCACTTTCTGACTCGAGTCTGGTTGCCATCAATGTGAGGTAGCTGGCCTGCTTTGGTTCTTTGGTATTTGATTCTTCTGACAAAGACTCGTCCCAGGTGGCTTGGAGCATCTTCTTCCTTTTTATCTTCTTGGACTTATCTTCTTTCAGATTAGGACACTCGTGCTTGAAATATCCCTTCTTGTTGCATCCATAGCAAGTGATGTTTGCCTTTGCATCGGGGAATGCTAGACTTGATCATCTTCAGTAGATCGTTCTTGGTAAAGTTCTTCTTTTTTCTAGTGAACATCTTCTTTATCAGGTTCACTAGTTGTTCTTCTTCATATGATTTGGAGTCGGACCCATCTTCTGGCTCGGGTTTGGTTCGGGCTTTCGTCTTTACTTCCTTGGTAGACCCTGTAAGAAAAGTTATACCCTTCTTGACCTACTTTGAGTTAGTTTATTTTTGCAGTTCTAATTCACAAAAAAGTTCATATAATTTTAATTTAAAGAGGTTACTCGAAACTTTATAGGCATCTACTATAGATGCCCATAATACATTTTGAGGAAACGAATTTAGAGTATGCCCATAATACTTTATTTTCATCTGGTAACTGATCAGATGAAGTTCGTTGAGAATGTTCTTGATCCTCACGTGCAACTGACTTGCGTTTTCTCCATCCTCCATTTTAATATTAAATAAGCTATTTAAAAGAAAAACTCTTTTAGTTACCTTAGAATTGTTTGTGCTTTCGTGTAGCTCAATCAGCTTGTCCCAGAGCTCCTTCGAATTTTCGTAAGGTTCGACCCGGTTGAGTTCTTCCTTCGTTAGTCCACATTGAAAAATGTTCAATGCCTTGAAGTTAGTCTTGGTCTTCTTCTTCATTTCAGGATTCCATCTTTCTGGGTCGAGGAGAGTACCGGAGTCATTTGTCAGTGTTGTGTATCCTCGTCAAATGCTGAACTATTGCTCGATATCAGTCTTGAGATAGACCTTTATCCTTTTCTTCCAATAGGAGAACTCATCCCCATTGAAGAGTGGGGGGCGAGCGGTGCTATATCATTCAATCTGGGTCATTTAACTCTTGCAAAAACAAAAACTTACAAAAGAATTTCCAATACTTAATCTTGGGATTAGTAGTGCGGGAAAACTAAATAATTAATAAATGCAATGAAAAAAAACTCAAAAAAAAATCTTGTTTAGTGGTTGTATTAAAATCAAGCTTCCATGCTCTGATGCTCTAATATCACTTGTAAGATCGAGTGCACGTGAGGGGAGGGAGGGTGAATCACGTATTTTTAAAACTTTCTTTTGAATTTATAAAACATTCAAAAGTTGAGCGCGCAACGAAAGTAAGAAAAACATAAAAAAAACACAGGAAAAAAATAACTCGATTGGTTTTACTTGGTTCGAAGCCCCACGAACTCTTACTCCAATGCCCACGTCCCTTTGGGACGTTTTCAACGGGCAATCCACTAAAATTCTCCTCCGAAGCACCTTTGGATGGAGAAAACGAATACATAATGAAAGGAAAATATAACACTCTTATACTTTCCTTATACAAGAATAATAATTAATTTAAACAAAAAATCGTTACCCAACACTTTAGCAATGTACGAGGAAAAGCTCAGGTGTTGGTGAAGATTCTGTTGTAGAAGGTGGCTTTGGCCTAGTTTGGTGCAGCAGGGTCGTAACACAGTAGTTAGAGAGCTCAGAGAAGCAGTATGATCGAAGATTCGCGTTCAGAAGTTGTACACAGACTGTTGTTCATGACATTATTTTATAACTCAATGGGGGTGCCTCTATTGAGACTGATATGATTCGAGAATTGAGTTGTTTATCCGCTCTGAGACGCCTCCAAGTTATCCTCACTGCTTATCCATGCACTGAGCCACCTCCATCAATCTGAGGCGTCGTTAGCGCCTCCATCAATCTGAGGCGCCTCCAGCGCCTTTGTGCTGAGGAGCCTCCATCAACCCGAGATGCCTCCAGCGCCTCTGGCTCTAAGGCGCTTCCACCGCCTCTGGCTCTGAAGCGCCT
This sequence comes from Hedychium gardnerianum, assembly GCA_038050645.1. NCBI lineage: Eukaryota > Viridiplantae > Streptophyta > Magnoliopsida > Zingiberales > Zingiberaceae > Hedychium > Hedychium gardnerianum. Next base: position 8,048,872 of record JBBUKS010000035.1, read on the forward strand.
CCATCCAATAGAAGCACCTCTAGCATTTCTGGAGACAATTTTCCCTACAATCATTGTTAGTCTAAAGCAAAATAACTTGTAGCACAAAGTTAGAATAAATATGCATGACCATTTATATTTGTGACTTAGATCATGTTTATCTATGACCTGGTTCTAGTCAGAGTCTCAACTTATATCATGTTTATCTATGACCTGGTTCTAGTCAGAGTCTCAACTTAGAGTTTCAAGTTGGATCTAAGTTGGACCAACGCCTAATATCCCACTGGGACTCGGCCTCACTGGATTTGCTTCTCTAGTTTGCTTACCTCACTTACCCTTTGCTGACTTCCTTTCTTGACTTCTCCTGATCCACCAGGGCTTCCTACTAGAATCTCACATCTGGATTTCAACCAGTCGTCTGATCCTCTCTGACCCGACTGGACTTCCTGCCTACTGTCTGGTCCTCTCTGACCTAGTTAGACTTCCTGTCAATCGTTTGATCCTCCCTGACCCGACTAAACTTCGGCCTAGTATCTGGTCCTCTAGATCTGTCAAATTAGTTAGTCTACACACTTAGCTCAAGAGGTTAGATAACAACAGTCTAACTTTAACCTGTCGTCATACATTAAAACTTTGAGTTAGACTATCAGTGCAAACTATACCGACAAATAACTTATCATAGTAGAAATTTAAGGTGCAACAACACTCTAAATTAGAGGTACATAGTCTTCAAAAGCTTAATTAAGGAAGCAAAACTAGTTTATCATCATAAACTCTCATTAATCCATCTCGTCATTTGTTGGTAGTTTCATCTTAATTCTTAGACATGTTCATCGCTTAAAACGTGGAAGATTGATATTAAAAACAGAGCAAGCTGTAATGAATGATGGATTGCGTACTATAATATATACGAGGGGTGAGCAATCAGTTCAAAACTGAATTAATCGAATCGAACAATACAAAATGAATTAAATCAATGTTTTTTTTTCGGACTAACCAAATCAACCGATCTTTTCAAAGAAATCGAACAAATTGAACCGATAAAACATCAGTTAATTCGATCGAAACCTAAAATAATCAATTTTTTCATCATCAATTGATTGATGTTTTCATCAATCGATTGATTTTTTCTGCAATCAACTAGTGATGGACGATCGAGTTCAACAATCAATTACGCGACATGTTGTTCGATTTTTTTAAGTCTATCAGGCAATTGTTTGTTTTCCAGCAATTGACTAATAATGGACGATCGAATTTAACGATCGATTATAGAATATTCTATTCAATTTTTAAATCTATCAGTCAATTACTATGTCATTAACAGTCTATTACTATATTAATCGACTGCTAATAACATAGTATTTGATTGATAATTTTAATTTAATCGGTTTAATCGAATTTAAACTTCTAAAATCAAGATCAAATCGAATTATCCTAATTAACTTATATTTAACAACAACAACAATCGAGTCTTATCCCACTATGTGGGGTTGGTTAAATTAACTTATATCTAAATTAACTTTATAAGTTCAGTTTGATTAATTCAAAATTTTGATCAAAATTTTAAATTAATTGAACTGAACTTATAAATTCAATTGCTTAATTCAGTTTAACACTAACATTTTTTTTTAGTTTTACTCGGCATTCCTTTATTCACAATTGAAGGAGTTCTTGATCAGATACCCTTTAGCCCGACTTCCACCTGGCGCGCCAACCGCCGGCTCTGGAACAGTAGCCCCCTGCCAAAGCTCAGCATGTCGCCGTCGAGGTTGCCACTTCAGACGGCAGAGTCCTCCTTGGTATGGTGCACTTGAAGCAGCTAAAGCGACTGGCGAAGTTATTGCTGCCGTACCAATCGTCGGGCAGACGCCGGAGCCCGCAAAACCAAAGGACAACCCACCGCTACCGCTGAAACTAGCATAGTCGGAGCACTCGTTGCTCGGCCTCGGATCGCCACAACACTAGCACGAGTCCCGGTGGCTGAAGTCTTTGTGCTTCCTGTCATCTTCCCAGATTCAATTAACGTAACCCTGCAAAAATCATGCAACTCTAAATCTTAATTGATCTCATCTGAAATCAGTGAAGACTGAAACGTCGGAGAGCTGGCTAGGAGGTTGGCTTAAAGAAGACCTCGATATGGAAGAACTTGGAGAAAGAAGCGCTCAGAGGAGAAAAAAGGTGGGCTGGCAATGAAGATGACTGAAAGGAGACCTTGGCGGGGGAGAACCTGCAACACCAGGGAAACACCAAGAAGAAGAAGCGCTAGCAGACAGGTCAAGAGGTCCCCGACGCATCTACTCCGACGTACAAGTTAGATCCCCGAAATATGAAAGAAGAAAGATGAACATCATAGCAAATGAGTGTGGATGTCTAGATTTGAGAGCGTACATGCGCCTGCAGGAAAGGGATCCTTTATATAACACATTGTAATCCCCTCATTAATTAGGTGTCATATCAAAGTAAGAAATGTGTCATGTCATAAGTGTCAGAGGGTTATATTGCCCTTGGAATTTGATTGGCTTAATGTGAATGAGTGGAAGCCAATCAGATTTTTCGATTAAAGCTGAGTGAAGTTGAATTCCAATTGTCAAGTTAACTATGATGGGAATTACCAAGCTAATTGCCGAATGAGACCACTTGGAGGTTGCCAATTGACTTTGAATCTGCCCTTTTGAGTTTTGCAGGTCGGCAAATCTTGGAGTGGCACATGTGCTTGGAAGTTGCTCCTTTGGGTTTTGTCGATCGGATTTTTTATTTGATTTTGCCAATTTGAGCCGCCAATTTTGACTTTTGAGGTGGTCATTTGGCTTTGTCCGATCGACATACTACATATAGGATTTGGAATTTGACTAAACTATAGATGCGAAGGCCCGTCTTGATTTTGCTTGCTTAAAGGATTTGGCTAGAAATGACGATTGACATTTGTTTTTTTTCACTTGAAGGTGATTAAAAAATTACTTTTGCTCCCCTCAGCTAATCGACTTTTGCCACTGGCCATTTTTTTTCATGCGTAATCATTGTCGCTTGGAATTTTGCCAACTGGAGAGTGCCAATTAAAGTTTGCCGACGGAAGGAGCTACCGACCGAAGGAGGCGGAGGTGGAAGTTCCCTAGTCATTTGTTTCTCATAGTATTTGCAGATTATGCTTTTCGATGAATATTCTCAGTTCGTCCATCTTCACATTTCAGATCAAGTGTGTGTGCTAAATTTGATCCCATCTAAAATCAGTGAAGATTGGAATACCGGGGAGTTGGCTAAGAGGTTGACTTGAAGAAGACCTCAACGTGGAAGAACTTGGAGAAAGAAGCGCCCAGAGGAGAAAAACCGGTGGGCTAGCGATAAAGATGACTGAAAGGAGACCTCGGTGGGAGAGAACTTGCAATACCAAGGAACACCAAGAAGAAGAAGCGTTAGTAGACAGGCCAGGGGGTCTCTGACGCATATACTCTTACGCTCAAGTCAGATCCCGAAAATATAAAAGGAGAAAGATGAACAACATAGCAAATGAGGGTGGGTGTCTAGACTTGAGAGTGTACTTGCGCCTGCGGAAAGGGGACCCTTTATATAACACTTTATAATTCCCGTATTAATTAGGTGTCATATCAAAGTAAGAAATGTATCGTGTCATAGGTGTTAGTGGGTTATGTTGTCCATGTCTTGTACTATGACTAGACGTCATATCTATAATAAAAAAATGATATGTCATGTCACAGATGTCAGATAGTTATGTTGTTTATATCTAGTATTGTAGAGAATTTGTGGGGATCACGCTGTCACGTCCATACCACTCCATATGTTTGAATAATTCCTGTGTGCTGACAATCTATATGGGGCCCATGTGAAGACAGTTAGTCAGGATGACTAGTTTGGAGAGTTTATCGGTGGGATCAAACAGAGAGAGGCTGAATGACTGGCGGCTCGACTCTATCGAGTGACTGGCAGATCGGCTCTACCGAGTAACTGACGGATCGACTCTAGCGGATCGGCTGGCGGATTGGCTCTATCGAGTGGCTAGCGGATCGACTCTGATGGATCGACTCTAGAGCTTTCTAAGAATGCGTTCGATCATTTACCAAGATTGACCTGTTTAGATTTTTCCCGTTACTTATATTGCCGTATCATTAATAACACCAACAGCTCTACCATTTCTCTCTGATTAATTTTTTCCTTTAAAAAAAAGAAGCTTTATGATCATGTAGATGCCAAAATTATGTATGTTCATGTACAGATAACAAAGGTCAAAGAACTTGAACTAAACAAAGTAGAGTTGGGGGGAAGATGCATGGAACGGGATGGCTTTTATACATGCATGGCCTTGTGTTTCTCACTTTTCCCTTTCACCACTAAAGAAAAGATCAAAGAACAAGCGATTTTTCAATTTTCGTCAAAAGAAACTAAAAAAAAACTATTTTAAGAGATGCATGAGAGGAACATTTTGAGATCCAGTTTAATGATTCTAAGCTACATATGTTGGACAATGAGATATTGGAGAATTTAATTGAATTGAATTTATATAAAATTAATTTTAATTTATCTATCTGAATAGATAATCTCAGGCTATCAACGGTATTGGTTCTATCGAGTGCCCTCATGTGAATGCAATACCTCCGAGTGGATCGTCGAGTCGAGAAACCAAATGGAAGCCGACTGCTTCCGAATGGATGCAAGTCGTCGAGTGGTTCTTCCAGTCGGAAAGCATATCTTCGAGTTGAAAGTCGAGTCGGGAAAAGAAGACTCTCGGTCGAATGGTTCCTTCAGTTGAGAAGCGAAGTGCCTGAATGCTTCCTTCAGTTGGGAAGCGAAGTGCCCGGATACTTCCTTCAGTCAGTAAGCAAAGACTCTGAGTCGGGAAAGATAAATGTCGAGGCATGTGCTTAACACAGTTTCCTTGAAACATATTCACCCCACCTCTAGCTATGCTTCGAGGTTCTCTCGGATCGTCTTTTTCCAGGATACAGTGGCAAACTGTGATCGCCACCAAACATTGGTGGATCACGCCGAACTAAGAAAATACCTGATTACTATCACGGGCAAACCATCGAGTGAAAATGCATAACAGAGAGAAGATTTTGAGGAAACAAAGGTGGAGGAAAATCTTTTCTTCTAGCTCATGTACTCATTCTACCCAAGGTCACAACCTCCTTATATAGAAGCACTCACCCTTGGGTGTAATAAATGACCGAATAAAGAACATTCAACGCCTTTATTCATCGACCATTTACGCATCGACTATAAATTAATCTCAATTAATTTATTTATTATACACTTGAGCAAAAGATTATTCACGTGGCAAAATATTGGTTCATCCATTTGGGCAAATTTTACCCCGATCGGTCCGGCATTCGGCACGCGCAAGTCGTGCTCGCACACCAGTCAATTTAGTTTAGTGCAATCTAAGCCCTGAATTTGCACCCCCTACACACTCACGCATGAGAGAGTGTCTCTCCTCATACATTTGTTCACATCATACATGTATGTGCAACAATATAAACCAATCATAGAACCAAGAAACTCCTAATGTAGGACTAAACCCATGCACAATGGAGTTTCTTCTACTCCACCTCTTTCTTCCATTCACATTTCCAACAATCTCCCACATGAATAAAAAATAGGGTATGTGATAGCATTCAACAGTTGAGTCCCATATAGAATAGGTAAGTATTATGTCTATAATTCTCTTCGAAGCGATCCCACTTCTTTCTCACATATGTGATCTCTTAAGAGTATTTCATATTACTCCACTGGATCATTAAAAATCGTATGCTTAACCTTCATCCTTCACTAATCCATTGGGTCTTTCCCCCACAGTGAGCATTTTTGTCAGTGCAGTTAAGTTGTCCCTTTGAACCTAGTTCTTGGGATCTCTAGTCTGTATAGGTTGGGTTTCCTTTACACCAACATTTCTTATCGGCATTAAGCTCATCCCTCGCGATGAGCTTGCAACTAACTCTCTATTTAACCCTTTGATTAACGAATTTGTTTGGTTATCCTTTGACTTCACATAGTCAACAATGATAACTCCCGCAGAGACTAGTTGTCTAATGGTATTATGTTTACGACTTATATGTCTAGACTTACCATTATACAGATAGCTTTGTGTCCGGCCAATTATCAATTGACTATCGCAATGTAAGTAAATTACCGGCACATATTTTGGTCATCTAGGAACATATTCTAAAAATTATCGTAGTCATTCAGCATTTTCTCCATATTTGTCAAGAGCTACAAACTCATATTTCATCGTGGATCTGGTTATTACTATTTACTTAGAAGATTTCCAAAAGATGGTTGTACCTTCCAAAGTGAATATATATTTACTTGTAGATTTTGAGTCTTTAATATCTGATATCTAACTCGCATCACTGTATCCTTCACTCATAGCAGGATATCTTGTATAGTGCAGTCCATATTGACGAGTATACCTCAAGTACCTCAACTGGGATTACTCATGTATCTACTTAGTTTACTTACTGCGTAGGTTAAGTCTGGTCGTGTAGAACTCATCGAGTACATCAAATATTCAATCACTCGAGAGTACTTTATTTGAGAGATACTATCTCCTCAATTTTTTGATAGATGTTGACTCGTATCTATCGGCGTTCATGCCAATGCAGTATCACTCTTAGTGAATTTCACAAGAATCTTATCCACGTAGTGAGACTGACTAAGAATAAGTCATTATGCTTTTCTTAGAATTTTAATTTCTAGAATCACATCAGCTAAACTCATGTCTTTCATATCAAATCTTGAGTTCAACATATTTTTTGTGGATTTTATTATCTTATCATTGCTCCCAATGATAAGTATGTCATCTATATAAAGGCACATGATGACGTAGTCATTTACTATGACTTTCATATAGATACATTTATTTCATTCATTGATTTTGAATCTACATTCTTTCATAGCATTATCAAACATTTCATGTCACTATTTTGGTGTTTGTTTCAAGTCGTATAACGACTTATCAATCTATAAACTTTATTTGTTTGTCCTAGCACATAAAACCCTTCAGGTTGAACGATATAAATTTCTTCTTCTAAATTCTCGTTTAGAAAGGTTGTCTTTAAATTCATTTGATATATTTTTGGATTTCATGGAGTGGTGATAGCCAACAATACTCCAATAGAAATTATTCTCAACACCAGAGAATATGTATCAAAGTAATCAAGGTTTTCTCGTTATCGGTAACCTTTAATTATCAATCTGGCATTGTACTTATCAATCGTGTCATCTGACTTCATATTTTTCTTGAAGATCCACTTGCAACCTAGTGGTTTACTTCCTGGATGAAGATCCACAAGTTTTCAAGTGTGACTTTACAAGACAAAGTTTATCTCAGATGTAATTGTCTCTTTCTAGTGAGGTCCATCAAAAGAGTTTATTGCTTCTGAATAACTTTGGGGCTCACTTTCCAACATGAAAGTAATAAAATTTGTTCCGTAGGATTTTTTCACCTGAGCTATTTTATTTCGTCTAAGCTCAACCTCAACTGGTTCACCATCTTCTTCTTCCTCTTGTGTTTCATATGTCCGTTTTGAGGAACTTGTTTCCTCTTAGGTCTTATACGGAAACACATGCTCGAAGAATAAGGCATTTCTCGATTCTATTATCGAGTTCTTCTGTATATTCGATATTTGTGAATCATACACCAAAAATTGATACACATTGCTATTATGTGCATATCTAATAAATATACAATCAACAGTTTTTGGTCTTATCTTAATCCTTTTTGAATCAGTCACCAAAACTTTGACGAGACACTCCCACATTCGCAAATAATTATAGGATAATTGTCTTTCATTTAACAACTCATAAGGGCTCTTATTTATTTTCTTCCGGGGTACCTTATTTAAAAGGTAATTAGCTGTTAACACAGTTTTCCCCTATATGAACTCTGGCAGTCCAGACCTTAATAGAAGAGCATTCATCATCTCAGTTAGAGTTCGATTCTTTCGCTCAGCAACTCCATTTTGCTGAGGAGTATAAAGAACTGTTGTTTTGTGTTTGATCCCATGGTCAACATACAACTCAGTGAACGGTAATGCATATTCATCGTCTCGGTCACTTCTAACCATCTTAATCTTTTTGTTAAGTTGATTTTCAATCTCGTTCTTATAGAGAACAAGTTTCTCTATAGCTTCATCCTTACTTTTGAGAAGATGTATAAAATAATATTTTGTTTTATCATCTACAAAAGTGATAAAGTATTTATTCCCATCATGTGTCGGTGTACTTTTTAGGTCACACACATTGGTATGAATTAGGCCGAGTGGTTCGTTGCTCCTTTCAATATGTTGAAAGGGTGACCTTATCATTTTAGCTTCAACACAAGTCTCACACTTGTGTTTCGGGTCAAGGTAGAATGTAGGTATGCTTTGTATGTTTATTAATCTATGCAACCCATCGTAGTTAACATATCCTAGTCTATCATGCCACAAACATGAAGACTCAAGCATATAAGTGAAAGGGCTTTTAATTTTATTTATCTTAGGCCTAATGACCATTAAATTAAGCTTGAAAAGCACATCAGATGCATAGCCCTTTCCCACAAACATTTCCTTCTTGGACAGTACAACTCTGTCTGATTCAAAAATAATGTGAAAGTCATATTTGCTTAACAGTGATCCGGACACTAGATTCTTTCGAATCTCCAAAACATAAAACACATTGTTCGGAGTGAGGTCCTTGCCCGAGATCATCTTCTGCACCACTTTTCTTTGTCCCATGATGTCCGAGGTTACTGAGTTCCCCATGAATAGTTTGTCCCCATCGTTGACTTCTTCAAAGTTGTGGAGCAGCTCCTTGTTATAGCATATATGTCTGGTGGCTCCAGTATTGATCCACCATTACCTCAGGTTTGAACCCACTAGGTTCAGTTCGGAGACTACGGTGCAGAAGTCGTCCATTTCTAGTCCCTTATTCAGGTTGACCTCCTGTTTCTTCTTCAGCTTTCTGCACTCCAAAGATTTGTGACTAACTCGGTCACAGTTGAAGCACTTCCCAGATAACTTCTTCTTACTGATGCCTCTATTGGGTCCCATCTTGAAAGACTTGGGATTCTTTCGTTTCAAGTTTTGACAATGCTCGACCACATTAGCTTTCACAGTAGCCTGAGAGAATAGTTTTCTTTCGGAACTCTTGTTGTCTTCCTCAATGCGAAGTTTAACAATAAGTTCTTCCACGTTCATCTCCTTCTACTTGTGCTTCAGGTAGTTCTTGAAGTTCTTCCAGCCGGGAGGCAACTTCTCAATAATTGCTATCACCTGGAAGGTTTCACTTAGAACCATACCTTCAGAGTGAATCTCGTGCAAAATCACTTGAAGCTCCTGGACTTGGCTAATCAATGTCTTATAGTTAACCATCTTGTATTTCAAGAATCGACCCACAATGAATTACTTAGTCCCTGCATCCTCGGACTTGTACTTCTTGTCCAGGGACTCGTACAGCTCCTTAGTCATTCTCTTCATGCTATACACAATGTATAACGAGTCGGTAAGGCGAGGATGTAGTTTTGGCAAAAGTACTCGGAATGAGTTCATGCCTCCACTGCACTGATGGTCTGAACATCAGCATCCTCAGCATGCTTGGAAGGATCCTCGGTCAAGAACCGAGCCAAATTTTGCGTGGTCAGGTAGAAGAGCATCTTCTGCTGCCATCGGGGCAGAGGGAGCCTTCATGTGTTGAGTATGTTGCACTTCAACACGTTGTTCTGTGGTCATCTCAACAGAACCGACTCTGTTTCAAGATTGTTGAACAATCTGCCGGAGATATTGGGGAATGCTGAATTGAAATTACACAGATTAATTTCAACTTATCTGTCGAGATGACCTGGGCAGATAATCTCAGGCTGCCAGCGGAGCTGGTTCGGACGAGTGTCCTCGAGTGAATGTGAGTACTCCTGAATGGATTGCCTAATCGGGAAACCCAAAAGTTCCCAAGTGGTTGAAAGTTTCCGAGTGCTTCTTCCAGTCGGGAAGCAAAACTTCACGTTGAGAGTTGAGTCGGGGAAAGAAGACTCTCCGTCTAGTGGTTCCTTCAATTGGGAAGCGAAGTGCCTGATTGATTCCTTCAGTCGGGAAGCAGAATGAAAGCCGAGTCGGGAAAAACGTCGTCGAGTCGGGAGTCGAGTCGGAGAGGAAGTCGTCGAGTCGAGAGTCGAGTCGGGAAAAGATACTCTCGTAGGACTCTGATGCTCCTGAGTGGAACGTCGAGTAGAGAAATGAAGATAACGAGGCCTGTTATCAAGCAATTTTCTTGAAACAGATTCGCCCCACCTCTGGCTGTGCTTCGAGATTCTCTCAAGTCGTTTCCCATGATACAACGGCAGGCTGTGATAGCCACTAATCACTGGTGGATCATGGTAAACTGAGAAAATATTCGATTGCTATCACGAGCAAACTACCGAGCGAAAAATATACGACGGAGATAAGATTTTGAGGGAATGAGGGTGGAGGAAAATATTTGCTTCTAGCTCTTATCCTCTTTTGCCCAGGGTCACAACCTCCTTATATAAGAACGTCCACCCTTGACTGTAATAAATGGTCGAATAAAAATCATTCAGTGTCTTTCCTCGCCGGTCATTTACTCATCAGTCATTTCTAATGTCAATTACAAATCTGAATTAATCTCAATTAATTTATCAGTTCATCTACTTGAACAAATTTTGTCTTAACCGGTCTGGCATTTGACACACGTAGGTTATGCTCGCACACAAGTTAACTTGGTTCAATGCAATCCATGTCTTAGATTTGCACCCCCTGCATATCTATATGTGAGAAAGATCTTCTTCCCATACAGTTATTCACATCATACATACATATATAATAATATAAATCAATCAAACTCCCAATATAAAATTAAACTCATGCACGATAAAAAAAATTCTTCTCTATCTTTTTCTTTCATTCACATTTCTAACATTATCGACCTCCGATCAACTCTTCACTTTACTCCGTCGGCCATCCACTTAGTAAAGTCCGTTCGGCTGGAGCAAGTGTAATGAGAAAATTTTAATTACATGCAAATCTGATCGACTGCGATCAACTTCAAAATTTGACAGAATCAAACTTGCAAGTGAAATCCGATCGACAATATTAAATTAGAAAAAGTCAAATCGGTCAAATCCTTCAATTGACAAGGTCAATCAAGAAAGTTCAATTAGCCAAGACAAATAAAAAAAAATCCAATTTACGCTTCAATTGGCAAAATCTGAACGGAGATAACAAATGGGCACTCCCAATCGAATTCAAATTAGCACTCCAAGTTGGCAACTGATCGGCACAATTTCCAATCGACTTCATTCGGTTTCATTCTGCTTCACTCGGCAATCTCCAATTGGAAATGTCATTCGGCGGCGGGAGCAATTGAAAATTTCAATCGGTATCACATACAAATTCCAAGCAAATTGGCCTAAATCAAGTGACGAAGTCTGATCGATAATAACATTCAAATCACATGCAAAATGAGCAAAATTCAATCAGCACTTAGATTCCAGCAAATTCAAAATGGACAAAAGTCCAGTCACATTCACAGTAGCCAATCAAACTCCAAATGGCCACATCAGATCGGTTTTAAATGGACACATTCCAATTAGCTTCAAGCGGCCAAATCCAATCAGCTTCTGTCAGCAGCTCCAATTGGAAAATTCCAGGAACCTGCTCCAAACGGCTGCTCCCATCACCAATTCCACTCAAAGCTTCAACCACAAAGCTTCCGATCGGCAACTCTCCAGGCCTCCAATAGGTCAAACCTAAAGTGAAGAATTCCAACCGGCAACTTATTCATCCCAGAATTTAAATTTCAATGGTTGCGCCGTTCGGCAACAGCTCCAAGGGCTGCTCAGCAGCTTCAAGGGGTAATAGCTTATTGGCTGCTCAAATCAGCTTATTAGCTGCTCCATTTACAGGCTTCAATCGACAACTCCAAGAGATAAATCTCAATCAAAGACAAACAAAATTCAAATGACAGTCTTCAAATTCAATCAGCATCCCCAAATCCAATCAGTAATCTCCATTGAGATTACATGCAACGCGATCCGATCGGCCAAATGGCCCGTAAAAGCAAAATTGTCATCTGATTAGTAGCTCCATCATGCCAATTCATTAGGTCGTCTAAGTGGCCCCTCGGCCAGTATCTCCAAACGGTCCTTCGGCTAGTATTTCTGAACAGCCCTTCGGCCGGTATCTCAGAATAACCCCTCGGTCGGTATCTCAGAATGACCCATCGGTCGATATCTCTAAGTGGTCGCTCCGTCAATATCTCCAAACAATTTTTAATTAAATGTCGATCAGCAAAATCAAAGGACACTCTCAATGGTGAAAAGTCGATTGACAAAATCAAAGGACACTCTCACGGAAGCAAATTGGCAAAAAGCCGACCGGAAAAATCAAAGGACACTCTCACTGAAGCAAATTGGCAAAAAGCCGACCGGGAAATCCAAGGCAAAAGCAAATTCAAGCAAACACATGAACAATCTCAATCCCAGGGCTTCTCCATCGAAATTTTTTCAAGGGCTTCTTAGTCGAACTTTCTCATGCACATAATCCAGTCAGTTGGGTTCACACCTCCTTCGACTGGACTTGTAAGGGAGACTTGTGATGCGGGAAGTATGAGAAACCTCCACGTATACCAGGGAGGTCAAGAGTCTTGTTGAGATATTGGTCAAAGTAAGATGGATCCATCAGATCATCTTCGCTCAGCCTTGCTGAGAGCCACCAGTTATCCCGATCGACACCAACCCACCAGTCATCCCGATTGATGTCGACCCGCCAATAATCCTGGCTGACGCCGAACCGCTAGTCATCCCGACTAACGCCGACCCGCCTGTCATCCCAATTGACGCCGACCTGTTAGTCATTCTAGCCGAGCCGACCCTCTTCCATTTAATATTATAGGCCCGATGACTCAACTATCATATGGTCAACATTATCGCATGTGAGTTATCAGAACACGTGGAGTAGTATGAGTGACATAGCGTGATCCTCCCACAATCTTCTGTCATAAAACGTAGATGACATGACTCTCTGACACTCAGGATGTAACGCATATATGACATCCTATCAGAAATATTCTATAAAAGTCCCTCCTCCAGTGGGCTAAGGTACGCGGAATATGGGGCGCGCACACATACTCCATTTTTTACTGTACTTCTCATTCTCATTTCCCCAGAGTCTGACTTGAGCATCGGAGTGGATGAGCTAAGGTACTCCCCGGCCTCCATTCTAACCCCTCCCTGACTCTTTTACTATTAGCAGGTTCCCTAAGCGACCCAATCGACTCAGCAACGCCCGGTGACTCTCCTTCAGCTCTGCAGGCCTCTTCGGCAACCCCTTCTTCCTCCAGCTCACGGTGATTTCATCAACACCTCCTCTAGCTATTCGGTGACTCGTTCATCGACGTGTCTCAGCGCAAGAACAACTCTATAATCCTCTCAAACACTTAGGTAAGTGTTAACATTTAAATTCATGAAGTATGAGACGCATTGTTGGTGCAAATAGAAACTGTAAAGAGGAAGAATGAAACAAAAAGGGGGAGGTTTAGTTCTTGAAATTGGAATTTCACCTAGACTTAAGGAAACACACACTACAAAAATTGTAGCGATTAGCGATTGAATAATTCGGTCCCTAATCGGCCCGTCGTAAAAAGAATTTAGCGACGGAATTTTAAATTTCGTCGCTAAGTTACGATAATTAGCGATAGAATTTAAAATTCCGTCGCTAAATGTAATTTTTTAATTTTTTCTTTTAATAAAAAAGTAGCGACGAAATTATAAATTACGTCGCTAAACACACAAAAAAAAAATAAAAAAACATATCGTAACTTAGCGATGAAATTTTAAAATTTTATCGCTAAGTTAAGATAATTAGCGACGGAATTTTAAAATTCCGTTGTTAATTTCAATAATTTTTTATAATTTTTTTTTATTTCTTTACCTTCTCTGTTTACATAAATACATATCCATAAGAAACCATCACAACCGATGGTTATCACAAACATAACTAACACAATATCACAATACATCCAAACATAACAAACGCAATGCATTCAAACATAATAAATAAATCTACTACAACTCATAATCTAAATATAACAAATAATATAATACATAATCAAATCTGAACATATATTTCGGATATAAGGTAACATCCAATACAATACAATAAGAAATAACATCTTATACAAGACATCCAATACGAAAATGTAACTCAATATAATCTTCGATCCTACATAAAATAAGATATTATAGGTTATAAATATAATAGTAAACTTTGAAATTAAACTATAAAAGGAATAACTATTTATCCTAAAATTACATAAACTAATAACACATACTTTATTGCTGAGAAAAAAAAACATACCTTAGTTCCAAAATCATGAATATCTGTATATGGTGCTAGACATATCTGAAATAGATCAAGAAAAAATATTTTATAATTAGAGATGAATATAATTTAAAAATTTAGTATAATATTTGTCATTCAAACACAGAGATAAATAAAATATTATATTATATTATAATATACCTCAAAATGAGCTACTCATCGGGCCTATCGTCGAGATCCTCGATATCCTGGGACTCAAAACGATGCGGATCCGGCTGTGGCTGCTGTGTCGGAGTGAACTGAGCTTGAACTGAGCAACACTGCGACATCACTGAATGAAGAGGAACCCGAACGACCCCTATTCCCAGGAGGAGCTCTTATACGATCGAAGACAAGTTTGACTTGGGATTCAAATCCATAAAGGGCGATTTTCTTCCTTCCACCGATGACATTATAATAAATATCATTAATTGCTTCGGTGGATAGAGTCTGTGGCTCCTCTCCCTCTACATCAGGCTGAGATGCCTGTGCAATTGCACTTGTCATGACATCCTGAAAAAAAAATCATATTATAAGTTACCTAAAATCTATAAAGATATTAAATGATAATTATAAAATTAGAGAAAGTTAAAATTCTTACGTTAATTCTCAGGGATCGCTGATCGACAAATGTGTCATCCTTCTTTTTGTGCATCTTGTTAAATATTTTTCAATAAGTGGGAGGTCTCTCTAATTGAGTAGCCTGCGTACAAAAATTACAAGTACATTAAAACAAGATCAATAATAATATTAAATATTAACATTAACAAACTTACCAAGTCTACTGTATACTCGACAATAGATCGAGATTCAGCAGTATGCTTTGTGGATCCAGTACTTGGCCCAGTAAACTCAGTCTTGCGATTGCCTCGAGCAATCGTTGAATTAGACTGTCATCTCTCGGTAGTCCAAACAACTGTCCAAGCCTCCCATGTCACGCCCCGGGAGGGTATTTATCCGACGAAAATCGGACAGCACCTCCCCTGTACGGCGGAGAATTTTCTTGATACATAATACAACAATAACACAAATACCCAAAACGGGTATATACAGTCATAAACAATGCAATAATAACAAATAAAATACGCCATACGGGTATTCACAA
>JBBUKS010000035.1:8064418-8114405 GCA_038050645.1 Hedychium gardnerianum
GTGGATCCGTGGCGCAATGGTAGCGCGTCTGACTCCAGATCAGAAGGTTGCGTGTTCGATTCACGTCGGGTTCAATTCACTCTTACTTTATTTTTCTATGGAATAAATAAATATTTTTTATTACAATTATTGATGACGTAGTAGGTTAATCATTAATGGTCAAATGAGATGGGTCCCACGACTGCGATGGTGATCGTCCATCACTAACGTCCCTGATAATCCCACAATAAAATAAACTGAGATAAATATAAATGAGAGAATATTTAATTTTCGGAAAAATAAACGCAATTAATCATTGGCCAATGAAATAATTCAATCATGATATAATGGTTAAATCTTTATTAATTAAGAGATTTAAGATGATTAAATTTTTCTATGAATAACTAGATTTAAATCTCAATTAGCATTAAAAAAAAAATTCTCCAATAAAAAATGAACTTACAAATATTGATCATTTGGATGAACCTCTATTAATATTTTTTTATTTACTTTAGTTATAGTGAAAAACTTCTGTAATATCGAATCTATCATCCTCCTTTTTTTTAAAAAAAAAAATAAAACTAAATTTTTTAACTCAGAAGTGCGAAATTAGAATAACGTGTCTCAATGAATTGAATTGTTCGCTCTAAATATTTTTTATCGCCAACTCCATAATAAAATTAAAAATAAATAAATCATGTATCGAATACCCTTTTAAATAAAAAAATATTTAATTCTTAAAGAAATGAACCTCACCAACATTAACTCATATCCAATAAAATAATTTTATTATTTAAATATCAACTCGGTAAGATCAAGTTCAAACTTGACTTTGTCTTTGCCTTTGAGACAGGACACCGTCACTTCATTTTACTCAAATCTCAATTGGCTATTAAATTTCATTCATAACGTCGAGTCCAGATCAGTATCAAACTAGATCCCCCCCCAAAAAAAGGAAAAAAAAAATCTCCTTTTGGAATCTTTCACATAAAACTTAAACTTGGTTGCTATAAAAGGAATCTTCCATAAAAAAAACCCTTTCCTTTTCAATTTTGTTTTTAAAAAAAGGTCACCAAATTTATATCTCTTTTGTCTATTATGTCATTTTGGAGAAACGTAACTAATTGTCCACTTGATGTAGTCTAATTAGCCAAACAATTAAATTGAGAAATTAATCGCACAGCAATTATCCACTAATTAATTGATTAGGCTAAATGGCAGGCCTTCCTCATCCAAGCCAAAAAACACACTGTGAAATTGATAATAATTTTACAGCAAACCTGTATTAATATTAATCGAAATGATTTAAATACACTTGAACATATTAAATTAGCAACTTACCATTGTATACCACGAGAACAAAATGTAGTCCTTATAAAGCAGGCTTATATCATCACTTTGCTTTCCTAAATATTCTTTCAAAAAACAAGTCAAAGAAGTTGAACCATCAGCTCAACTGTGATCAGTGGCTACAATTCCTTAAACAGTCATCCACAGGCTCGATGCTACTAGACACAATTCGATCTCTAGAAAAAGTTTGGAATTAAGATCAAATCTCAGCCAAGAACTTTTGGCAGCAGCCTTCACAAAGTGCTTGCAAGAATCACAAGGACAGTTTGATTCAGAAATTGTGGGCAAAGCAAGAGAGAGCATAAAGGAGGCTCACAAATTATGGTGCAGCAACTCTTCTTCACACAAGGATCAAAAACATAGAAAAGTTTGCCATCACTTTGCATCTATGATAACAGAACATATTCTTCTGGAAAGATGAATCAATTTTTTATTATATCTAACTCTCCCATAACAAAAGGAAAAGATGGTTCTCAAAGTACAATAATTAGCATAAGGTTCACATATTATGTTCTATTGACTGAAAGTAATGCTGGAGAGGCCATAGAATAATCCAGCTACGTCTACGTTTACCTTGTATTGTAGGATTTACAACACATTAGTTGCCATTGGAAGCTAGGCAGCAGCGATAGATTCACCGGTGTCAGATTTCTCGGTCGCGTTGGATGCTTGAACAGCATCCTTCATGGAGGTTAAAGAGCATTTCTCCTTGATCTCAGCTTGGTTTATGTGTTGTTGCCTGCACTCGAGGCTACAGAAGGCAGTATCACCCCTGTGAAGAATGATATGTAACAGTAATTCCAGTTAAGCTCGAAGCATAAAAAATCAGCATTAGTGACAGAATTTATGGAAGTTGAAGTGAAGGACAAGTTGCCAAACTGATATTGATGAATTCTTTCCACATTCAACTGTTTCATTGAAGCAATCAAATAAAAAAGAATAAAAAGAAAAGATTAGGATTCAAGAAAGATGTAAACAAGATAATTTAGAAGCTCTTCCAATATAAATTATATATACATGCTGAACGTATGTATGTATGAACTAGCAACATTAACTACAATTCTTTTTCCTTTTCAGCAGACAATTCTGTCTAAACAATTTAAGCACATAAAGTGAAAAGATTAACATGAAATGATTAAGACAATATCTCTCATAGTTCACAGTATTTTTCTGAGCCTACACAAAGATTTACAGTTTGCCAATTACTGATTTGTGACATGATCTGGCTGCTATAAATTGACAAAGATAGTGGAACAATGATGCAATATGACAAACACTTGCAAGAACTTGAATATTTCCAATGGTGTAAGCATGAACTTGAATATCTACAAGCTTTCATTCATCAGAAAAGGGAGAAGAAGATACAAACAGGTTTGTGAAAGATCAGTCAGTAAATATGTGCACTAAATCATCTCCATGATTTCCTTTAGAGCAGAATCGAACAATGGCAAGAAGGGAATAAAAATCAGAGCGAACCCTAAAAATCTTTTTTTTCTCCCCTTTGTTTACGCTGAGAAATACCTATACATGAAGGTGTCGCGTCCGGGGCCGAGGCGGCGCTTGCAGAGGCCGCAAGCCATCAAAAAGGGAGCGGTCTCCGTCACCAAGAAGTCGCCGGAGCTCCTCCGCCGCCCTCGTCCTCCGACGCCACTGCCCGGGGGAGCCACTCCGCCAGAGTGGTATCCGGCCTCGATCCAGTTGGCACTCACAATCTCTCCTCCGACGAGGACCTTCCACGGAGCTACCGCCGCAGGATCCACGTCCGCAGCTCGCCGCTGGGTGCGGCGGGTCTGGCTGTCACCGCCCGCCGGACGCGGGGCCTCGCCCTCGGCGGCGAACTCCGTCATGCTGGTGGTACGCCGCATGGGCGGCCGCGGGCGCTTCCTTACCAGCATCGTCCTCCTTGGAGCGTCCTCGCTCGCTCGCTCTTTCGCTCGAGTAGCGAGGGAGGCCAATAATATAGGACAGGGAAAGCGAAACGTGACCGGAGCAAGGGCGGTGAGGTGACCGCGGAGATTGAAAGTGGGAGAGTGGTTCATTAAATTAACATGGAGAAATTTCAATTACCCCCCTATATTTATCTTATTTTTCAAACTACCTCAGAAAATTCATAAATTAAAAATTGGCACATCTAATTCCCTCTAGTTAACATTGTTAAGGTTAAAATTATGATAAAATTAGAATTTTCAAAATTCACTTAATTTGACTCCATAATTTAAGGTTATAAAAATGAAACGTTAAATAATCCACCATTATTTAATTAACAAATTCATGATTCGAGCAGTGTCTACATGAAAGAGAAAAATAATAATAAGAAAGAATAAGTAATTTTTTAAAGAAGTTGTTATATTTCATTTATTTTAAAGAATTATTATCATTTATTTGTTCATCTTTAATAGATGTTATAAAAGAACTTCATCGATTTTCAGCTATTTTAATATAGAGAAATCAGATCACAAAAATAAAAACACTTTTATTTTGAATATCAAAATGCATCTAATTTTAGATTTCAAAAGGATCATTTTATAAAAACATTCCTAAAATATTTTTCAAACTCCATAATACCCTCTCCTCTGTGTGGTCCTCAGGATCTATAGACGCTTATAACATCTATTCTTCAAATCATGTCAGTCGATTCTTTAATAAATGTCTTTTGAAAAGTTTTGCATAATATGGAGCATCTGTTTTATTTTTGCCTCCGTTTAGGGTTACGGCCTTGTCAAAAGAAAATACATATGCAAATTCCAACAATTTTTTTATTGATATTTTAGATATCTAATTCTTACTATATGAATAATTTAGAATGACAAACCCCACCATCAAAATAAATCCAAAAAATATAGATGGACCACAACAAATAACCCAACATCACAAGCGGTTCGAGCACTGCAGGCATAGAGTGCGCTACGTGAAAATTGAATTCTCGTTGCCTACCATTGCACAAGCCCCGGAGGGCATATGCAACTTCCAACATGAAGCTAAATAACAAAATGTAAATTCCAACATGAATCTGATGAACATTCCTGACCAAACTTGGTCCAAATCTGATTTGGCCTCCCTATCAATGCAATTTAAATTTGATCACACTTTCTGGGACGAGTGAAACATACACACTAAATGGGAGCCCAAAGGTCTTACAAAAGATAGCTGTTTGTTCATCTTGAACTCGTGTTTACCACCATCTTTATGGCCTCAGCTAATTGTTGTGGATCATATTCTGCTCCAAAGAATCTAACCATATCCATATTTGAATCTAGTAGGTACCTGAATTGTGAAGGCATGGCATCACTGCAAGTTTGGCTTTAAGCAAAATCAGTTTCAGAAGCATTACACATTGTCTGATGATTCAACAAGATCATTTTTGCCTTCTCTGTCGACCTTCTTGTGGTATAGACAGACCTGCGTAGTCTGTCTTACGGCGGATACAGGACCTGTTAGTCCTATGATCCTTGGATCAAATTCTTGAGAGCACGAAAGGAAGTGAGAGCTGGAATATAGAAACAAAACGGCAAAATTATTAACGAGAAAAGAAAATATTGAGTAACAACCAACAATTCAGATAAGCCTTCAGTGGAGCAGTGACAAAAACAGGCATGATCTTGAAATAGTAAACATTCTCTATTAAAGGCAATTTTCAATTAGAAATCCTTCGATAGTCATCTGTGTTGCAAACTAAAGTCGGAGGGAACCGAGCCATATGGTAAGTCAAACAAATAAATAAACTTGTCAGTCCTTATTTTGAGAGGAATAGCATCTCAAGAGAATGATGCTATTTTAGATAATAAAAGTCAAATGCTTGCTAAAGTCCAATTGTGTTACCAATTGTTATGTGCAGTTGTTTAGTTCACTTCATTTGTCATGTATTCATTTACCCGATACTGTAAAGATACCACTTATGTGTCTATATATTCTAAAAAAATAGAAAACAACAACCATTTAGATATAGCATTGTGTTTATTTGCAGCATAAAGAAGACCAATACAGTAACAAGTAAGCAAACCTGCATGGTGACATACAAACATTCCGCCAAAGTTAAACCTATAATGAAGTTATCCTAAAGCTAAAACGAACCATGTATTGCAATCCCAGACATTAGTTTTAAATTGTTTTGAAAGCTAACCCAAAAGATCTGCCAGAAAACATCACTTAGTATTTTCATAACGTCGGTCATTTGTTAACTTCTCTTGGACCAGCATCAGGTGATGAAGTGTAACCAAAGTACATGAGTGCCCAATTGCCACAGAAGGTTGACTCAGTTACAGTGTTATCTTCAGTATAAAACAACTTGAACTGTCCCTCCAATAGCTGGTCTGTTGTTATTATTTCTCTCAAAACTAATACTTTGTTCTGAACCTGGAAAGGATATGCAAGCAGTAAAGTTTGATAGATTATATGAGAATGGAAAAAAAAATAACATAACAAAACAAGATGCAGGCATTGTCAAGCAAGATGTAACGCTCCAGTCTTTGGGATTGCCTGTAAGAATATCTCCAGCCATTTTTGTTCTGTTTAGGACAATCTC
The DNA here is from genome assembly GCA_038050645.1 of Hedychium gardnerianum. Lineage (NCBI taxonomy): Eukaryota > Viridiplantae > Streptophyta > Magnoliopsida > Zingiberales > Zingiberaceae > Hedychium > Hedychium gardnerianum. Next base: position 8,070,270 of record JBBUKS010000035.1, read on the forward strand.
ACTAGTCAATGTAAGGGCCAAAAGTTTTCTTTTCATTGTTGGTAAAATGTTTTAGTCATTCACTATCTTTCCTCACACTAAATTATAATTATCCTCAGTTAAGCTAAGAGGGTTCTGACTCTCCCTCTATCATAACTAATACCTTTTAGTATTCAAGTCCTCACTCTTCATCTCCCGTACAACTTCATGTAACACAAGTTTGTAATTGGCACAATAGAAGTTTTCAAGGCATATTTCCAAACATTTTTTATTGGTTATCCAACTTGTTACAGTCCATGTCCAGCTTATATGACTATTTACTAGTATGAAACATCCTGTCTGTTTGGCTGATGACAACGATTAGAATAGAAATGCTGCTGGTTCTGCAGCTTTAAGATATATAATTGTGTCAGGGTCTCTGAGTGATGAATTCTTGATAGATTGTTCAAGAACACTCTCAGGGTCAATATGCATTTAAATGAATCAAATTCATATAAATTTGTTCACCAATTCTGTCAGATGAGGAAAAAAGAAAGCAGACACAATTAACTGTTACAAGCAATAAATATTTTTCAGAGAATATGCTAGACAATACCTTTTAAAATTGCTCGCCTTTCATCATTATGATGGACATACAAGCCTGTACCAGCAATAATAATACAGCGGCAGGCTGTGAAAAATCAATACAAGAAATTCAGTCACAAGTATATCCGTTAAATAAATTTCAAAAGAAAGGTTCGGGCAATAGATATATTCAATCGCAATCATAATGAACAAATTGATGCTTTGCTGTCTGCATACAATAACATAAGTGCTTCATGACTGAGAAGCCAAGTGCTCATTATCTTCTAAAACTCGTTTTTCTATATTCTGGTCACTAGTAACAGCGAGATTGGAAGCTACGAGAATGACAATGCCTACAGAAAAAATATACAATTAGAGTTTTAAAACTTGTAATGAAACATACAAATATAAACGGACATGATGTTCCTAAGGAAATTAAACACAAATAAATTCCTAGCTAGAGATATTAATTAGTACAAGGAAATTGTTTATAACAGTAAATAATGATGCAAAGAAAAAAAGATATTTTTCTTCTGGTCTTAAACATTTGACATTCAATGTGTTACCAGCTTGTAGATAAGATGCAATGCTAGTTCTAGCACAACTTCCGTAACATCCGAATCAGCAATGATTCTCTAAGATAGATGAAAACCCAAAATTTACAAAGAACAACTTCCGTAAAACATGGGCAAACATGGGTTAGTAAACCGAATCTTCAGACTACAAAGAAGAAAACTAAAAAAAAAACTGTCAGATACTACGAGCAATATCGAAGGAAAGAAATGATAACAAGAAAAAGTTAGCTTCAAAGAAGACCGTTCTTTGATGTAGAAATCAACACGATCACAAAGTAAGCATGACAGGCAAATGGAATCAACTACAGTTACCATAAATCCATAATCGATCCTCACCGATCGTGCAAAGGAGTCGGATCCGAGACGGCTACCGCTGGGCGAATGGTGAGCCTGCGAAGCACGGACCGGAGCATGCCGTCGGAGGGAAACCGCATCGAAGAAGGAAGCTAAAGGAGGAAGAAACATACAGCAATGATGTCGATGATTTCCTGCATCGATGGCCGCTGGAGAAGCAAATGCAGAGGAAGAAGAAGACGAAGCGGCAAGGTTTCCGACTTGGAATCGCTTGTGCTCTCTCTTCAACTTCTCTTCACTCGTCCATTTTATAGTCAAGGCAGTGTTGCATTGATACGGTGGGCCGAGACGATACCGTGGAATAGAGGATCCGGTCAGCTTAATTAACGGGTCCATCCCCGTTTAAGACTTGCATCCGATCCATTTCATTTGGACCTATAGAGTGATAATTTATTTATTTTTATCGGTAACTGCCCTAATATCATACTGAATTCCCAGAGTAAACTTTTAAAGCCCCATAGAGTCACTTGGAACTCGACCAATCAAGTATTGGTAAAGCAATGAGTTTAATGAACAAACTGAAAACAATAAGACGAGTGCAGGATCTGTCACAATGATTGAAATCCGACCCAACTTATGATTCTTGAGTATGACTTCTTTGTCCCGACGACGTGAGATGTTGGCTAGTGCATGAGATATTACTATAATGAGATTTAGGGGTCAAATTTTGACTAGTAGTCAGGTTCCTGCCCCCTTATGCACTAATCACTGTTCGGACTGACTAGACTAGCCCCCGTGATTTACCTCCTCCGTGTTGATCCTGGGATGAACTGACAGGGGCGTTGGGGCGAGCGTTTCGCCTTTTGCTACAATTGAGTATGACTTCTTTGCCTCTCGGACTAGGAGCGCTACAGTAATCCACAAGCATGATTCGGAATTTTTCTCTGATGAAATAAAAAAAAAACTGATTGATCCACTTAGACATGAGCAGAAGGAGAGAATAAACAATAAAAAGAGAAATTTATTAATAAAGTCATTGAGTTACAACGTACGAAAAATAATTTCCATCTTTTTAAAAGAAAGTTACTTTTCAAAAAAAGAAAAATTTATATTTTCTGCCAAATAAAAGAGGTCTGATGGACGATGCTTAAAACACCGACAGATATGAAAAAGATTATTGTTGAGAATATTATTCTGAAAAAAATAAAACTCATTATAGATAAAGATTCTACGCATGATGCTTCGATTTCGTAAGATCGACTCTCAATCTCGATGATTTAATAAATAATATTTTTTTAATAATTTTGATGATTGATGAATTTTTTTAAAAAAAATCGAATTGATCGTTCAAGAATTAATATAGTATTAACTAAAAAATAATCCACAGTAGCATTTTTGTCATTCTATCCATTTTCAAATCTTGAACGATTTTATCTGAACTATAAAATATTAGTTCGAACCATTTTATCTGTTATTCTTTCTTTTTTTAGATTCCTTTGTCATTAATTCTTAAGGGTTGTGGATGGATCAAGAGTTTATGATCTTAAGAGTTTAGGGTTTAGGTCCATCATGGAAACGTGTCTTTTTTATATTGTTGGCTAAGCATCAATCTGAAAACACTCACAATTCTTTTCCACCCAAGAGCCAGCAAAACCACTACTTTTCCAACGAATTGGAGAGTGGAAAGTAGCTAGAGTGGATGGATGGCATTGACAGTATAATAGCAATTATTTAGTACCAGGAGACAAAAGAAAATTCATTTCCCCACTATCTAAGAAAAAACAAATACAATATGATAGATCGAATCCAGCGATAATCTAACAAACAACATCTAGACGAGACTCTCAACTGTTTGTGAATCTTATCCCGCCATTAGACTGTAGAAAAGTTCCACCAGTTGATACTCTAGTAAGGTTCTGAATACTGAAATCATATCGTTTGGGCCGTTTGATACTGAGGGTTTCGGCAATAATTCACATAAAATATGCAGTATCTAAAGTAATCTGCACTTAGTAAACTACTTTTACAAGTCAATTATTGTGTCACACAAATATCTAGTGTTGCCATTCCATGCTGCACTTATGATTGTGGTTTTATAAGCCATTATCGAGTTCTAATGCCACTTGATGAAATAATGCAAGTCAGAGATCCACCATTCTGAAGCATATCTCTAAAAAAGCACTTCCAACTTGTCTCTTGCAGCATAATCTTTGGCTCCCCGTTCCTTTTAGTGCCCATAGATTAAAGCCAAAAGGAACATGCATTAAGAGCACTAAGCCCACTCACCAACTATATAAGAAGCCATAGTCAAAGCTTTCGAACTCACTAAATCTTATTTCTTTTGGTCTATTTGCTTCCTTTCCTACTACTCTCCATGGCAATGTCTCAGTGCAATGATCGCTCTCATTTAAGATTTGATGTCAAAATCAATGGACTTCCCTCTGGTTTTGACCTTGCAGGTAACAGCATGTACATTAGATACTACCTAATTCCAGGTAATGGGAAGAAAATTTGCATAGGCACACAGGATGTTCCCTCCACATGCAATCCATGTAGCAATGAGATCGGCACAATTGAGTGTCTGGTGGCCTCAGGAGTCCTAAACGAAGCACTTGAACCGCGAAAACTCATGTTGGAGCTAGGGTGGAAGAGTCCGATCCTTGGAAGGTTCAGATGCTCCAAGATCTTAGCGAGAGTTGAAGTTGCATGGAAGGATTTCATGTTGATGCCGAATAGATGTTTGTTGGTAGAGACGAAGGTTAATTTGAATGAGAACTGGAGTTGCAGGAGGATGTCCATGAAGGGATGTGGTTGCAGTAGCTGTGAGTGGGTTGGGAGTGACGAGGACATGTTTCTTGCTGCATCAGCACTCAATGCATGGTAGTTATGAATCCAAAAATATGTATTCAGTCTTAGCAATAGCATAAACACAATGGCAAATTATGAAACTTTAAAGTTGTATTCCAAAGAATTCATGTTTCAAATCTTTTCTTACACGTGCATTTAATGGTTTGGATTTTATCATGTCGATAATCAAGTTGGATGACTTATTCAGTCCGCCAGTTAGGTGAAGATATCATGGTATCAATTACACGGCTTATTCCTTCATTGATCTCCATGTAAGACTAATCAGTAATGATGTTCAAACTAATTAAATTATTCTTTAATCATATTGACTATTTTTTCCCATTAATTCCTAATCCTTACCTCTTTCACTCTAATTATTGGGTGACTTTCGATGTGTTAATATCATCTCAACTTAAACATGACAGGATGAAGAGATACTCTACAATAACCAAACGGGGTCTTAATGTAGGTCATTTTCTTTCTTACTGTGCAGAGAATTTTACATCATATTCTTATTTTAGCATCCAATTTTTCAGGAAAAAATAGAGGAAATTACAATATTGAGTATATAAGAATGCCCTTGACTAGGGTAAGGCAAACATGACTAAGGAGATGAATAAGCATTAACTAGGACTGCCCTTTGGATTAAAGGCTAAAGAACCTACACAACAAGAACATATTCTCCTCCTAAATACAACAAGAACCAACAACAATCAAACCTTATCCACTATGTGAGGTCGGCTGTATGGATCATTTTACGCCATTGAGCTCTATCCCCTACTATATCATCGTCTATACTTAAATAAATTTTATCTTATTTTATTATTGCTAACCAAGTCTTTTTTGGTCTTTCTCTTCCTCATTTGATATGTATATTTGTCATAGTTTCACATCGCCTAACTAGAGCATTTATTAAACGTCTAAGTACATGCTCGTACCATCTCAAACGTGTCTCTCAGAGTTTTTACTCAATAGATGCTACTCCGACTTTCTTTCTAATGCTCTCATTTCTTATTTTGTCCATCCTCGTATGTCCACACATCCACCTTAACATCTTCATCTCTGCAACTCTCATTTTCTGCTCATGTGCTCGAGTCATAGCCCAATTCTCATCTTCTGCAACTCTCATCTCCGACTTTCTCCTCCTAAATATCAAATATAAAATATAAAATTTGGAAGTTTATTCTATCTTTATAGTTGATCTGGATGTACCAAGTGACATAATTGAGAGGCAGATTGACACTTTAAAAGTCTCAAAGATAAATTTAGAAACAAATGAAGTGTGAAAGTATATCTTTTAGTAAATTGCTGCTCAGTGAAGCATGGACTTTTACTTGAAAATTAAAACAAGTTCTTGACAAAAAGCAAAATAAATCCATAATGTCTGAAAAAAAAAAGAAGCAAAAGAAAGGATAATAAACACGCATTGATATCTAAAAAATTCTGGGAGGATGAACTGGACACTCAAGTATATATCGCTAAGAAGAACTAAAAACAGGGATCATTTACTAGCAAGGATGTTGATTTTTCCAATGAAAACCAATGTAAAATTCTTCAAATCATAGACAAATTCGAGAAGCTACGTCAAATTAACATTAAGAAGAAGGATGAAAAACTGATTCCGATATCTTAGGATCGATCAGAAAGCAATCCAACCATCATACCTTTTGGTCCTGGCTTTAACCCTAGAAAGGGATCTGCAACCTCTTCTGCTTGCTGCCGCAGATTTGGAGCGGTTTCGAAGATGCGCGGCGGTGCTTTGCCCTTCTTGGGCGTCCGCCGCATGGATGTAGGAGACTATTAGTGAAAAGAAACTAGCTTAAACTAGAGGGAAGCAGAAGAAAAGGACATGGCTTACCATTTCTCTCGATCATCGCCGGAAGCGCTCGAGGAAGGGAATCCCTGTGACTGGGCTTGGGGTCGGAACCTCCATTTTGCTCCCCACAGTTTTTATTTACCCCTATAATTTAAATTATCATGTTTTACTCCTAAGGGGCATAACGAAAATATTGATAAAATATCAGCGGTAAAGTAAAATTTTCTCCGAGTGGCATTTGGGCTTTCCCTAGCCCAAGCCCAGTTATAATTAGGTCATAGTATCAGGCCCACCACGGCCCATCTATAACTCTTGCCCTAGGTCATCCTTTTGTAATTCTTTACTAGACTTCCATTGTTTTGCCGCCGACTCTTCAGCTGCTGTAGTTCGTCGGCGACAAAGGCATGGAGGTGGAGAAAGTGGAAGCGAAGACAGCGGTTGCGTCAGCCATGGAGGTAGAGAAAGCGACCTCCTCCGCGGCAGCGCCTCGCCCCCAATTCAAGGCGTTGAAGCCGCATGAGATGTCGGACAGGAAAATTGAGTTCCGGAAGGTCTCAGTGCCGCAGCACCGCTTTGCGCCGCTCAAACGATGCTGGATGGAGATCTACACCCCTGTCTATGAGCAGATGAAGATAGATATAAGGATGAACCTCAAGGTTTGATCGGTGTCTTCTTTTCCACCTCTTCGCTTCCTTTACTTGCGACTCATTAGTTATTTTTCGTTGGAATTGGAGTTTGTCCTATGATCTGAGAATATTGGCATCCACAACTATGATTTTTTATCATGGTTAGGATTTTAGATTCTTCAAATTTGTGAACTTTAAAATTTGCCCATTGCGGGCCGTACCCTACTGAAGAATCTCGGGAACAGGTTTATTGGACTAAAACAATTTTTTGTTTAACTTTAATCCTTGCAGTGTAAAAATTTCACTGATGTTATTTTGCAATTCAAGGTACTACTTTAATAAATTCTTCGTGGAATTTAATTATAGGAAAACTATCGACTACACATTTTTCTTTTTACCGAGAACTGATTCAATTACTCACCCATTGTTCTTAACCCGCATGTCAATGGGCAAGATATTTGGATGGGATTCTACATATTCACTCAAATGTTTAAATTTCCTTGCTGTCCATGTATACTAGAGTGGTTCCTGTCATATATTTGGTGTTTCTTTTACAAAATTTGAGTATTGTCCTTTTGGTTTGAATTATTGGAGTCAGTTAGAGGGGAAAATATGCCCTTTCTTTTTTATTCCAATCTTTTCTCTGTTTTATCCATTGTATTTATTTTCCTTTTATAAAATATCCTTGCCACCATGTTCTGCTATTTGTATTCATTGCTGGAACCTGAGAGTCTGAGATATGAGCCATTTACTTCTTATATTTCTACAACTTTTACAGGGCCAGGAGGTGGTAATAGTACATTCATACATACTGTATTTGTGAAACCAATTGCCGTGTGGTTCATAGAATCTAGAACTAGTGTCATTTGCATGATTTGTTTGTGGGAATTATTATCCATGTCTGCACTAGAGTAAGACATTTCAGATTTGTAGCAAAACAGATGGACTAACATAATTTAGACAATGAAATTACTATTAGTGAAGCTACAATCACTGGTAACATTACCTTTATTTGCATATTATACTTGAGAAACTACTAGGCTTCTAGTTTTTAGAATTAGGATTTATGTGTTTTCTCATGATATAGATTGGAGGAGAGTTTAAGAGTCATCAATTGTTGATGAGGCTTTCTAAAAGATATGTTATCTGCCTATAATATTAGGACTTCATGATTTTATCTTATGCTTATATGTACTTTTTTGATTATTTGGCTTGGCTTCTGCATGTGCTCATTTCTTCTTTGTTGGTCACATATTGACACTTTAAGTGGAGCAATCTATTATTTATCTTGAATTGTTAGAATAATGGAAATGCTTCTTTTGATTGGTCAAAACCTTTTAGCTGTAAATCTGTTGAATAAATACAAACTTGTGAAGCAGTGAAGGTATTGGCAAGTATCTTGAAATGTAAATATTTTGGTTGATTATTTATGTTTAGATTTAGGATTCTCACTAATGAATTAAAAGCCATTTGTTTTTAGTTGAGTTAATTGCATCAAGAAAGATTAGTTTCTGTTCTATTTTTTATTTCCTTTACTTTTTAGCACTATGAAATTGGTTTATAGATTCCACCTGAATATTTTTGATTGAGGCTGTTATATCATGTAGACAAAGAAGGTGGAGCTTAAAAATAGAGCAGATACTCCAGACATCTCTAATTTGCAGAAGAGTGCAGACTTCGTTCATGCTTTCATGCTTGGATTTGATATTGCAGACGCTGTTGCTCTGTTGCGTCTGGATGATCTTTACGTTGATACTTTCGAGATCAAGGACGTGAAGACCCTACGAGGGGAACACCTTTCTCGAGCTATCGGTCGGTTATCAGGAAAGGGAGGCAAGACTAAATTTGCTATTGAAAATTCTACAAGAACACGGATTGTGATCGCAGACAGTAAGATTCACATCCTGGGATCTTTCTTGAACATCAAGATTGCTCGAGATTCTCTTTGCAGTCTTATATTAGGATCACCAGCAGGAAAGGTATACTCGAAACTTAGAACAGTTAGTGCTCGATTAGCCGAAAAGTATTAAGAGTGTTTTACTTTCGGCATTTCTAAAATGAGAGTTATTTTGTTTTGATTGTGTGACTAATGATGTAATGTCGAGATTTTACAGTTCTGTTTCCTTCAATAACTAAAGTTTTCATATTTTCCGAAATTGGTGAATGTTAGCTCACAGTGGTTAAGAATATTTAACATATTATTGTGACTAAATGAGTTATCAGCCTACAAAATAGTTTCATTTTAACAAAGAGAGAAACAGATATGCAAACAAAGATGAAATGCATAATAGGAGTTTCAGGATTTTGCCTTGGGAGTCGCATTTTTTCCATCTCTAACCTATATGTTAGAAGCTACTACACTATTATATCAGACTAAGTGCAACTTATGGCAGTTCTTATTGTCATTAGATAACTCATATTCCACTAGCATGATGAAACAAATGTATTTCAAGGAGTAGGTTCGATATCCTCCTCTTCTTCCTCTTCCAGGGGCTGCTCTACGACCTGGATGATATTCTTGCGTCGCGTATTCTTGAACTCCGCCAGCATTGGCTTCAGCCTCTCGCCGGTCTTTACACTGAGAAAGAACAGGACTCGGTACGAGACCATCATAGCAAATAAAATGGTGAGATCTACCCACTTGGAGTAACCTGCCTCCATCTGCCAATAACTCCTCACCACCCAGTCTCCGGTTAAGGTCCCGTCACCGGTGCTATTCGGAAACACCAACCCTAAGAACTCATTCTTGTAATATCCCTGGTTGGCATACTTGTGGAAGGCAATGTGATATATTGGATACTTCCAAACTGGCTTTGGTAAGTCATCAGGCAACCTAAAGAAGCCGCTGGAGATGATCATGACGGCCTGTATTCCGGCACCGGTGATGATTCCCATCAGGAAGTTGGGGACTAGGCTGGCGACAATCATCATAAGGCCTTCCACGAGAAGCATGCACATGTAGAGAACCAAGCAGAAGAAGAAGAAGTGGACAAAGCCTTTTTGGAGGCCAGTGAGGTAGTAGGCGATAGCGCCCGGGATAAAGGAGATAAGAGCCAGGAAGGGAGCTGAAGAAAGAGTGTTGCTGATTGCGAAAGCAGCAACGCCATAGTGCCCATTTAGTCGCTCCCGCCTAAAAATCTTTTAGTTGGAGGAAACAAAAAGAATGAGTTGTCAGTTGTGATTCAAGCAAGGTAGGAGAAAAAAGATCGAAATTTGTCAGACATTATTCTAGCAGAATTTGAAGAATATATATCGAAATGCAGCAGAGTTAATTCAAAAGATGTCAATATTTGAAATTCATTTAGTCCACAAATACATAGGTTAGCTCTGACATGACAAACACAATTTAAAACAAACACTGTTGTTAGGAAGCATACTTTTTTTTTCAAAGATTCTTGGTTTTTGAAATATTGTCAGTGCAAAATATATACAAAGGGAAACAAAATCAATGTGTTTTACCTTCATATCTTCGACAAATGACGGGAATCCTCCAATTGCCATGAAGGTGAGAAATCCAGCTATAAACATTAGCATTGAACCCCTGGCCTGAAGATTAATAACTCCAATTTAGCTTCTCATACCATGGAAGATCTCAAAAAGAGCTAATTTTGCATAAGATCTGATTCACCTAAGGCCCTTTTGTTGCAGTTAATGTGGTTTTTTGTGTTTGCTAAATTGCTCGCAAAATTTTTATTCTTTAAAGGAATCTTAACTTGACTAATCTTTACATACAGAGTCTTCATCTTTACCTGAATTGATCCATAACTGTGTCCAACATCATAGAAGATAGTGCCAATGCAGAGACCAAGCATAATATAAATTGCAAGTCTCAACCAGTAATAACCAAGATCCCTGAACATGTTAACAAAGGATCTCTTTGTGAGAACAATGCACTGGTCGACAAAACTTGCCTGTCTCTTGTTCTTCACCAGAGCCCCATCCTACACGAGAAATTAATATCAGTAATCGAATCAAAATTGATGGTAACCAATGAATAACTCACCATTGCACATATCTCGGCTACTTTTCTTACTGTATCTTGGCATTCTTGGGACTGTTTGTAAGAATTTGTTAGTATATCAATGGCTGCGCTTGCTTGGGTGTCCTCCATACTGGTACCTTCAGACTCCTGTTCATTATGAAGTTTCAGATTCAAAGAAGAGATTATAAGTACAATCGATTTCAAAAGCTTTGTATGTATAAGAACAATTTATCTCACCGTGTCAAAGTCCTTGTTTATTGTTCTTAGGTAATGGTCAGATGGATTTCTGAAGGTTGGGCATGGAAAGCCATGGAGAGCAAAGAACTGCAGAATAGCATCGACAGTAAATACTATGATCAGTTAAAGTATTCGAAGCAAACAATTCCGACTTAAACCTTTACAGTCTAGACATCATGCATGTTTATAGAATCGATACTTATCTGCTGTATAAACCATTTCTTGTAACTTCAACAGCCCTTATCATGAAAAATTCTACATGACTCTTTAACTAAGATGTAGCTGGATTACTAACATTCCATCAAAACTCTTAGTAGGGTAAAATAAACCAAATTATCGATTTATTGCTTGATATCCTTTCATGGGAATTCACTTGAGCAGTCTAATAAAAGAGAGTGCAAGTCAAAGATTATAAGGCTTTGATAGAGTAAGCTCGCAAATTAGAGTGGAATGAAAAATATGACCTGAGTGGATAAGGGAGGCTATCAGTTTCATAAACAATTAGGAACAGATTCAATCTACACTTAGTATTCATGATACGACTGATAACTTTTTGTGGCTGAAATCAAGATTTTGCCCTGCCAACCATGTCACATGCATATTGAACATGAATGAACAACGTCCCCTCCATTAGGGCTGAAGGAGAGGATATTGTGTATTCCTAGTTTACAAACTATGAGGGACAAAGGGATTCACTGAGATTGCTTAATTGAACCATAAAAATTCCTTCTTTGTGCTAAGATTATACTAAACTTACCAAATTTTAAGCAAATAGTATGCTTTGTATTCTTGATACAGTATGGTGTTTTTTTTTGTGAGCTATCCAATAAAAAATCATACTTTGTTTTAGGAACGTACTAAATTTTTTAAGCAAATTAGAAGAGAAAAAAAAACAAATGGCAGAACTGAATCATTGGATTCCCAAATACCTCATTGGTCCTGGCAGTAGGACCGAAGTAGACAGTCTTCCCCGCGGAGAGGAGACATAGCTGATCGAAGAGCTCGAAAACCTCGCTGCTGGGCTGGTGGATGGAGGCGAGGATGGTGCGGCCGTCCTGGCGGGCGAGCTTGACGATCCGGTCCATGACGTGGAATGAGGCGGCGCTGTCGAGGCCGCTGGTGGGCTCGTCGAGGAAGAGGAGCTTGGGGCGTGTGAGGATTTCGATGCAGATGCTGACCCGCCGCCGCTGGCCGCCGCTGATGCCCTTGGAGGCATAGCCGCCGATGCGGGTGTCGACGGCGTCCTGGAGCCCCATATCGCGGATCGTGTCCTCGGCCCGCGCCCGCTTCTGGGCCAGGCTCATCGATTTAGGCAGCTGCAATTGGGCCGAGTAATAAACCGCCTCGCGGACCGTCAGCGTCGTCATCAGGATATCGTCTTGGGTCACGTAGGCCTGCACCAAGTGGACCGGACCAAATCAACGCTCTCCTTCCATTTTTTTAAACCAAATCGCACCCTATTTTTTAAAATATTACGGATTCATTTTATTTTCGTCTCCAAGAAACTTTCGAAAAAATGAAAAAAAAAAAAATAGGAAAAAAATTCCTGGTTTGACGCCTGAAATTTTAAAAATAGATATAATTAGTAAAAGAAAAAAAACCCTTAAAATATAATTTATAATTATTAAAATCATCAAAAAAAAAATTATCATATTTTTAAAAATTATTATAGTAATTATTTAATTACTGTACAATAGTGTAATAATACTTAATGGCTAATGGGAATAGCTATTACAACAATATTAGAATAACAATATTTTTAAAATAAAAAAAACATATTAGATCGTTATTTTAATTTTTCAAAAAAAAAAATCGCTCTTTTAAACATTCTAATGAAAAGGGAGGGGAAGAAAAACTCACAGAAGTGCCGAAAGACAACCGTTGCTTCCTTCCGTTTACCAAGATGCGCCCTGATTGTCTCACACTTGATCCAAGTCTCCCTAAAAAAAATAATTAATCATCATAATTCCCACTTAACTCATTGAATTATTCAATGATAAATTATGTTAACAAAGGAAAAAAAAAATCTATAGACTGTGATCTTCCCTACCCGCTAACGTATCAAGAAGCGTCGATTTGCCGCACCCGGACGGGCCCATGATCGCCAACACCTCGCCGGGTTGCACGAACCCAGTCAGACCGGACAGTATAGCTCGCATTGCGCCCGTCTTGGTGGATGCCGTCACCCATAAATCCTCCCACGTTAGATAGATCCCGCTCGGGTTCGACTCGATTGGAATGATATGATTAGGCGATTGGTCCGCTAGGTCGACCGAGGCATCGGACCTTATCTCCTGAGCTATCTCTACCTCCATGGAGCTTGAGGAAGGTGGTTGGTTGCATTGGCTTCCTCCTCCTCTATCTAGCTTTTATAGCCGAGTGAAGGAAGAAAAGTCGGGACCAACTTTTTAAAAGATTTTAATAATATTATTTAATATTAATGTGGACTACGAAATTGGTGGAAAATAATTCAAAAAGGGCTATCGTTGTAAGTTGCCATCCGTTGACTTATTGTATTCAAGAAACATGATATAAATAAATAAATAATAATAATAATTACTTACATAAGAAAAATTAATTTACTAGATAAAATACTTTCACGATTAATCAAATATTTATGAATCAATTTTAATTGAGATGAACTACTCAATTAATTTCCTTGGGAAAATAATCTTAGAATGTTAGTTGCGGAGTAATGAGTTATTCCTGCTTCGAGATTTATAATTATAATTGTTGATAAATTTTTGAACGATCGAATTAACTAATTTCAAAATAAAAAAATAGATAATTAAATTAATATATATATATATATAAAGTTTTGATAATTTATATATTTTATTCTGTACAACTATGTACACTTGTTAAAGTGAAATAATCCTGATCACTAATCATATCACATATATTTTGATTAATGATATACAGGTGGCCACCTCAGCAGATACCCATAATTGTGTAGGGTAAGGTGGATAGGCTATCAAAGCCCTATATATAGAGAGGGAGTTTTGTTAGCCTGCACACTTTATCCTGTACAACCATGGACACCTGCTGAGGTGGTCACACCTGCACATCATTGATCAAAATATGTGTGATATAATCAATAATCCAAATTATGCTACCTCAATAGGTGCACATGATTGTATAGGATAAAATATATAGACTATCAAAATCATATATATATATATATATATAATGGAATTGATACTTTCTTTGTTTTGTGTACATCTTAGAGGAAAGCATTAATATTTCTAGGGTCTATATATATATAATGGAATTGATACTCTCTTTGTTTTGTGTACATCTTAGAGGAAAGCATTAATATTTCTAGGGTCTACCCCCAAAGATTATGATCAAAATGGATTGGCGACGAGCAAAAGTTTGAACAAGTCAGTAACACTTCTGAAAGGACGAGTCGATAAGGAAAAGATTAACTGGATTGACCATTGATATACTAAGATTAGAAGGAGTCAAAATGAACCTTGATGAGACCCAATCAAACTTTAAGGAAGAGAGTAGCAAACATGATATATAGGAGGAGAAGAACAGTTATTATTTCATATTTATATCAAAGGTAACATCCTTTGTTTTGTTGTCGTGCTTGAATTCATGCTATTAAAGCCCAGCATCCCAGACGATCGGTTGAATCATTTCATTAGCAAAATTTCAATTTACTGATGGCTCATCTTTCGATCATTTTCGTACAGGAACAAGTGTCGTGCTTGAATTAATGCTATTAAAGCCTTCAGATTTTAGACGTACTTGAGTAGTTGGGCAGTGGAAGTTTTCTTGATACATGAAGAATCTCATTAAGCTCGTGCATCTAGACGTCCCACTTGGACTGTACGCATTCAGGAAGAATTTTATTATTTTCTTTTTTTTATTAGTATCAATTATTTCAGCCTTCAGCTAATTAATTAATATAATACTGGATGATCAATTTAATTTGATGAAATTGTTTTATTATAAATTAAAGAAACGTATGTGAAATTTTATCTTGATTGTTAACATTTTTAAATTTATTATCTATTAAAAAAATCTTTCATAATATATCATAATTAAATTTTAAAATTTAAATTTTTAATTTATTATTAAAATATCTTATCACGATACTCGTGCATCAGACGTTGCACTTTCAAGAAGAATTCTATTATTTCCTTGACACTGTAGGTAATGACTCATTAAACTTATGCAGCAGCCCTGCACACTCTTCACTGTATGCATTGAATTCTTTTTATATATATATATAAAAATTAACTAGATCAAATAACGTCACATCTAAAACGCTCGATTAAATTTCATAAAATTTTTCATCGATTATCAAAATAAATCAAAAAACGCTAATAAAGATCCATTCAAATGACCAATATTTTAGACTCATTTTTTATTAGAGAGAAATTTTTTTATAATATATCATAATTCAAATTCAAATTTTAAATTTTTTTTATTATTTATTAGAGAATATAATCATTACGTGAGAAAATTTCTTTCTTTATAGCTACAGTGAATCGTGCACGAGATTTCTTTATAGCTAGAGTGTATAGTGCATGAGATGAGGAATGAATTTGAGATCGACAATTCAGCCCCATATTTCATCTATTAAATATATCAAAAAGTATTCATAATTATTTATCCAAAATAATTAGCTTTTTAAATTTATTATCCCACTGCAAAAAAAAATATCAATGGTGCACCTTAACTGAAATGGGAAATGAATCCCATTAAATTTATTTCTAAAATTGAGCACAAAGATTGTTGACCCGGTTGAGATCGGGATGAGTTGACGAAAAGGCAAAAAGTTTAAATAAGTCAGCAACATTTATGAAATGATGAGCCGGTGGTGCGAAAAATGTTGAGTGTTGAACTAAGATTAAAGCGACACTTAGGGCTATAAATAAATCAAGTTCGTAAATAAGTTTGTTATTCGATTTGATAAAATTTTATTTATGTTCATTCTATACAAACAAGATTAATTAAATGAATAAGTTTGAACAACTCATTAAACTAAACAAACAAGCTTAAACACATGTGTTCAGCCCGTTAATGTTGTGAACATGTTCGTGAACATGCGTTCGTGAATAATGTTCCTTAATAAAATTCTTATCAGTATGCTAAATAAACAACAAAAAAAGTTTAAAAATAAATAAACAAATTTATATTATCAAACTTAATAATCAACTAAATAAATTCAAAATATAAAAATTTTAAATAATCAAACAAACTTAAATTAAGAATTTAATAATATCTAAACGAATCAAACTTAAATCAAACTTAATCAAACTCAAACTTATAAAAAAAAAAATCAAATTAAATTTGAGCAATTATTTCAATAGCTCAAACAAACCTAAATATTTTGATTATTTGAATGAATTTTAATCTATCTGTACTTCTCAATTTTTTCTAATGACTAAGAATTAAATCGATTCTAAGAATTAAAGTATTAGCACTGCCATACCCTAACACAAGTACCTAAAAGTACCATGATGATCCACTAGAGGATATTCGAGATCCTTCCATTGATAGAGATAGTATTGTTGTAGTTGTTAGTGATCATATTTATGTTGAAAAGGTAAGAAGAAGTGGCTGGGTATTCTATGATTTTTTTACACATCAATTATCAATTAGATATTTATAAATAATTCAAATTAGTATTTTTAAATGTATCTTATCTTTTTTATCCTTTTAAACAAATCGAAATAATTGAAAATTTCTATTTGAAATCATCTTGATCTAATTCCTATTACTTTAGCATATTTACAATACACACACGATGATCAATTAGATCTTTAATTGAGTAATATTTTTTTATTTTTTTATTGATCTCCTTCCAACAGAGGTCCAATCAAATTATTCCAATGTAAAAAATAATAATAATAAACTAAATTTATTACTATTATTTTTAGTTTGAGATAACTTTTTATTAGTTCAATTTGATTTTCTTTCAATTTATTTTTTAAAAATTAATTTGAACAAAAAATATTTTCATATTCTTAATAGCGAAAAATCACACATAGCAAAGCATCATCCCCTACCCCTACCCTAAATTCTTGATAATTTTTATCCATTTATCAATTGAATAATGTCAACATGAAAGTCAAAACTAAGTTTAATACTCAAATATTAAAATTTAGAAGAAAAAAAATTCTATAAATACATTATAGTTTGATCGAATTATATATGTCTGGATGATAATTTAAGTATCTTCTCATTACATCATAGTTAGTCCCAAGAGCCTAAAATATTAAGCTATTAGTAATATTTATTCACATAATCATGAATTAACTCGTGTGAATATTAATTAGTTTCTATCACAAGAATATGAACTTGTAGACCGTGTATGCAAAGACAACCGAACAAATTGGACATAGGGAACAAATAGAGTGGAAAAAAACGTTAGGAAAATTAATTAAGAAGTATGTTATATTATTATTCACGTGAACAACGTGCCCTTGTTTTATAATTCATGTGTTGTTGAATTTACTCATCTTATAGATGTATTGATAACCACGTGCTTTTAAAATAAATAGTACTTTTCGGCTCTTAAAATTAAATAGTATTTTTGTTTTATTTACTTATTTGTTTATTGATAGGGAATAAAATCGTGGAAATTTTATTATTATTTTTTTAAAAAAGGAAAATTTGATAAATCAAGTCTCTCATGGCATGTAACATGTGTATAAGGAAAGTGATGGGTAACTAATTATGTTATAATATGTCAATTATCATGAATATGAACGAGCTTCAATAATATTTGTTCATATTTTTGCGGATGTAAAATATTTTATTAAATATTTATTTTTTTATGTAAAAAATTATTGCGTTAGAACAAATATGTTTTATGATGTACCTCCTTTCACAAAATATTAGACCATCCCGACAAGACCTCTAAGATGACAGTTCACCTTTGCTCCAATAATATTTGTTCATATGTGAAAGAATATATAAAATAACAAAAAATTGATGTCCATAATAAATCAAGTTTATAAATAATCTACGAATAAATTTATTTATTTAACTATATATAATTTAATTATAATTTTTTATTTAAATATATATATATATAATTTTTTATAAATTTTATATATTGATAAAATTTAATCTAATTTATAAAAAAAAACTTGAGCTCAATAAAAATTTTAATAAATAAATTTAAACAAACTTAATAAATAAATAAATTTAAACTCGACTCCATTTGGCTCGTTTACACCCTTAAAAATTGGATGGTTCATTTATTTTTATCCAATAAAAAAAATTCTTTGGAACCATAACATAAAAAAACATATATAGAAAAGAATGATTATATAAATAATAGATCGAATAGAGGTATTGTTTAAATAGCTCTTAAATTATTAATCAAATATTGAAATCGAGTTTTTAGATCAAAATATTTAAATCAGAATCCTCTAATTTTCTAGTCAAATTGTTTGATGAAATATTTCGAACGACAATTTTTCTTTTAAAAAAAATTAAAGAGTAAATACCCGTTTAATTTATAAGTATCCCATATTTTAACACAAACTTAAATAATTTTATTTTTATATATATATTTGGTGAATTTTTATATTAAAATAATTCATATATTTTTTTAAAAAAAAAGAGATAAATATATTTAAATTTTCTTCTTCGCACCTAATTAACATTTCTCCAATGATCAGTTAATTTTTTTTAAATAATAATAATAATAAGCCTTTTTTAAATACAATATATAAATTCATGATTACGAGAGAAGTCTAATTCAAACCTCCATTTAATTTTGTACTCCACAAATAAATGAGGCAAAACAACATTTTGCTAACAATTAAATCATAAATTAATTTGCCTTCTAATTATTATTTTTTTCAAAAGATCAAAATATAAATAAAACTTTAAGCCCATCTCTTTATATTTACTTATAGAACAAATTAGTCCTCACGGGATGAGCTGTTGGCTAGTGCATGTGGTGTTACCATAATGAGGTCTGAGGGTCAAATCCTGGCTTGTAGCCAGGTTCTTGCCCTCCCTTATGTACTAGTCACTGTTCGGGCTAGCTAGACTAGCCCCCGTAATTTACCTCCTCCGTGTTGGTCCTGAAACAAATTGACGGGGGCGCTGGGGGCGAGCGTTTCGCCTTTTTACCACAATTATAGAACAAATTAAACTAATCTATCTCTTTCTATTTTAGATGTCACATACTCATATTAAGAGAGTTCATTGAACAAAGCACAATCCAAATATCGAAGTTATTATCGCAAAGGCGTGAATAACAAGTCGAATGAAGAACAAGACAAATTTCTTTTGGATTCGAACTAGATACAAGAAAATTGAGTCTCAAGCTCCAATCAAATGGAAAATATAAAAGGAAAAAAAAAACACAATGAAACTTGTGGTTCATGCTATGTAGGTAAAGTGTTCACATCATTTTGTACAAAAACTTAATGACAATTCAGTTTGTCAAAGTAAAAGAAACAAATATTTCAAGATCTATTTATTAATTAATGTGACGTTTTTTCTTAGAGTGAATGATAAGTAATCATTCTGTCAAATTGAAGAGGTCTCACGATATCTACTTTTTGTTTGTATTTTATTTTGACGTGAATGGAAATTTATTAAGAAAGTTTCAAATAATTAAGAATTAATAAATAAATTGAGAATGTTTCAACTTGCTAATCGAGCTTAAGATAATTGATTAAGAACATGCATAATTATTATTAGTCAAGTAAATTGCAATCATAGAATATTATTAGTCAAGTAAAATTTCATGCTAATTAAAAGTGAGTAAATTTTGCTAAAGTTGACTATGGTGATGTTTAATAAAACTTAAATATGAAATATATAATTTATCTTGTAATTTTATTATTAAGTAATCCATAGAAGAGTTACTTATTTAAAAATAATTGTACACAGTGAACTATTAAATTTTTTAAAAAAGAATTAAGTGATTTAATGAAGCTTTTTAATTAAGACTTATATATTTAAATTTTATTATATCTTGGTGCAACGATAAAAATGTTAAGGGATATATTAATTTATAAAATGATTGTCCTGAATAAAATTTTGAAGGATTCTTCCTACATAAAAAATAAAAAAAAATATATAAAAATTGGAGAGCATATATTTAAAAAATAATAAATAAAAATATGAGGGGAAAAAAATTTGCTAGAGATTTGAATTTAATTAAAGCCATATACGCACACAAGGTGCTTGTAAAAATGGCTGAACGAGATCATCAGAAGCCGCAGAACTCGTTGGGGTTGGGCTGGCCGGGGACACCGGAATTCCGGCAGCCCCTGTCGCAAGCACCGGCGCAGATCTCCCTCGTCACGCCGTGGATGACCATGCATTGATCCTTCATGCAGGGGCAGAAACACACCCAGCTGGGGTCCTCCGACGGCAAGGAGTCTGCCACCGCCATTGCCGCCGCCGCTACCGCCAACAACAACCATACGGCCGACGACGCTACCTTGCCGGTTGCACCCATATTTGTATGTACCTTGTTGATAATCAGTATGAGGATGGAGATGTCTGCATGAGACTGCGGGTTGTATATAGGTGAGCATTTTGTCGAACAGCTGGTGGTGAGTGAGATGCGGCATGGGATGTGTGAAGAAAATTAACCGTTCGAGATTTACTAATTTAAACGGATTTAAGTTTTCAAAGCTAACAAACATTTGGAAGTTCAAGCATTTAGAAATATTAACTTAATTTCTCAATGAATTAGCATATATAAACGACAGTCCGTACACGATAATCTAATAAAAAGATCTATTATTCACGAAGCTCCCGATAATATAATACAAAGTCCTAATAAAAAAATTAATTTTATATAATTTTATTTTCTTTAACCAGAGATTATTTTCACGACTCAAATCAGTAAATCAAATCATACAATAACAACTTCATCGTTGTACCAAAACTCCACCTTCAACAATAATATATCATCTAAATCTTATCTCATTAGGTGCATTCAACTATATAAATCTTTCCTTTTGAGCATTTAAAAATATATATAAAATGGTTAACTATATAAATCTTTCCCACATTATTTTTCTATCTCTTATTATATTATTATATATATTTAAATAAATTTTATTTTATTCTATTATTACTGATTATATTTTCTTTAATCTTCATCCTCTCCATTTAATGTGTATTAATATATATTATAATATCTTGAAATATTTATTGACCATCTAAATCCAAATAATCGAACTTTAAATGTTCATTTGGAATAACGTCCCCGGTAACACTTCATCAACACCATATCATCAAAGATTAGGCATATGACCAATTGATAGAGACACTGACATTAACTCCAACCAATACATTTAATTTGCAAATCTCCTTCAATTTGATTTGCAAAATTTTGAATCGAGTTACAAATTCCAAAAGCAAATCCCAACACGATAATGCATGGCAAATGATATTTCCTTTTATCATTGTAAGGTGGACAACTAGAACAAATAGATAGTATCGAGATTGGAAAACTCACTTTCCATGGCTTAAGGAATCAAAAAGTAAATTGCCTTATTCTATCAAGGGGAAAAAAAATAAATAAATGCCTTCTCACTAATTAGGCATCTGAATCCTACCAAGAAAAAATTGGTCCAGATGTTTGATTCTATGCCTTTGGCTCATCTACCATGCAAATCCAGGCATTTGCTTAGCTGCAGCACTCGAACGTCGCCAGATAGTTTGCGCCATACATCAGCCCCCTTCAGCTCAAGCTTTTGCTCACCAGTAAGTTAAGCAACAGTAGAAAGGCAATGCCGAGCATGAACCTGGGATCGCTCACACGATTCACGACTTGCTGCCACCTGTAATTTCAACCAGGAGAGAGCTGCTGGTAAATCCTGTTGGTCATATCGGAAATTTCCATTATGTTCCGGTTAAAACCGTATGCTTTTTAATGTGAAAGACTCTAAATAAGCTCCATGAACAGAGTCTCAGTATTCTTGCAGTGTCAACACAAAATAGACCAAAACAAAGTGAGTTCTAATTGAGAATGGCCACAGCTTGTGAAGGCAGGAGTATAACAAAGTAGCTAAACAGAAGGGAAATTCTGTCAAGTATGAAGTATAACAAAGTTTTACGATATATGGCAAATTCTATAGCTACAACAGAGAAGGATTTTAACTGGATTACTAAAATTTAAAACGAAGAATTAGGTAACATTATATGCATAAGAGATGAAGAACCAAATATTGTTGTTGATAAAAAATGAAGATTAAAAATGATTCTCTAAATTAATTAACAACATGACTAGGAATAAAAAAAAATCATTAGTTAGATCGTATATGAATTTCTTTAAGTAAAATGAAGGTGGGTAAAACTTCATGTCATGATGACATCCCTGTAGAAGCTTGCATAATACTTTTTAAAAAAATATGATATTATATCAATATATAAAGCAAAGAAGAATAAAAAACAAAGCACTATCAATATTATTACAATTGTAATCGGATTAAATTGAAAAGTAAAATTTTGGGAAAGAATGATCAAAAGAAGAACAAGATTTGAACATAAATTGAATAAACTATAGATTGAGTAAACTATAGCCAAAGGTGCAAAAGGTAGAGGGAGGCAAAAGAAAGCTCTATTTAGCACAATTAAAAGTAAATTTAAAATATTTTAGTATAGCGTACGAAAAATTCTATAAGATTTAAACGAACCATCATTCATCATGGATGGAAGTGCAGGAGTGTCAAAAAGCAACACATTAAAAGGTTAATGCAGCCCGAGTGAAAATGCTAACATAGATACAAGAAGTTATCAGAAAGGATAAAATTGAAAATAATGAAATTCATGTAGTTCCAATAAATGATCAAATGATAGAATATAAATTACGATGGTATTAAAAAGTTTGAAGGTGGCTAATAGATTTTATATCTAGAGAATATTTATATATTAGAATAGAAGGTGTAAAGGATAAAGGGAGATATAAAAAAAAATTAACATAAGATCATTTATCACTGCTACTGTTGATATAGCCTTCATAGAGCTTCAACTAGGCCATAGAAACAACACAGCAGTTATTATTGGCAAGATCAACCACACCTTCCATAAAATCATCATCGTCATCAAGTCGTGTTTACCCCTACATCGATCTTATCACTCAATTGAGCTTTGCAAGGCAATATCACTAGTCATATGCAAATCACTCTACCCCTTATATCTTCCAGTCTAACAAATTCAACTCTTTCAACTATAAAAATCTATTATCTTAAAACAAGTATATCTCATCTCAACCTAAAGTTTCTTATTTTATCATCTATTCAAGGCTTGAAGCTATACCTAATTGCTTTCGAGTATATCTTCCATAAAATGAGTTTGTTTCTAAGAAAATGTTTGCTTCTCGAATGTAAAAAGCACAGGATAAACTCTAAATGAAGATTAAATTTTTACCAACTCATTATTCAAAAACACTAAGATTAAAAATCAAGTTCTTAGCATTGTTATTTTGTGTTGTATGACTGAAAAAACAGAAAGCCATTTTAACAAGATAATTAATAATGTCCTATTCTCATAGATTTGATTCTACCTTGTGAAGGAGAGTGGATATAGACATACCAGTTTCCATTAGCAAACACATAGCTTTCCTGTTTCGCCTCCTCTTTAGCAAATTCTTCCAACAATTCTCGTTGGCGCACTGTTACAGATCTGGTAAACGTCCAAAAGATAGAGCAATTACAAATTGCACGCCAAATGCAATTTCAAATTGGGCATCATTTCAAATATTTAATAAAACATTAACCATGGAGCAGTTTTCTCAAAATCAAATAACAGACATATTGGAACTCAAGTTTGGAAAAATATTTCCTTCATGCGTGCATAATCATAACCCAAGAGCTAATGACAAGAGTATCAAATATAAGGGGCCAAATGGAGACTTGGAAGAAAATGTTTCCATCAAATGTCTTTTATTTCCTTTCTCAAATTGCCGAGTTGTACTGTATCATTAAAATGACAACTACAGACAGGAACTTTCATTTGTTGTGGTGTACACAATCCTTTAAAATACTCAAGTTGATCCATACAGATAAGAAAGGGATGCATAGGAAGCTATGTGTTGCAATATGATGATAACATTTTTTCTTTTTAATTATCCCACAAAGCCATGTATTTTTTCTCTAGATTGTACAATCATGTCACAGTGGATTCAGTCCAGCAGAGGTGTTGATAGACATGCACACATGGAGCTATCGCATGTCATCCGAATTCCTCAAGTCCAGGAAAGATAGTTAATAAACAAGGCTGCTAAGTTCTGAGAAAGCAGATAGAACTAGATCTTCTCAAATAAGTAAAATTCAATTGCATCTATGAGTAAAAAGAAGAACTTGAAAGATCCTGTGCTGATTCTTCTGCAAAGAAGAGCTTACGAAGGAAAGTGCACACGGAATCGCACATATTGGTCGCCATGATCGACTAGGCCAACTTGCTTTGGCAAACCTGATATTTGATCGTATGTTCAGTATTAAAAACACAAATCTGCATCAAAGAAAAACTATTTTCTTTTGTACCTCTACCCCTTAGAACTAACATTTGTCCTGGCTGCACTCCTTTTGGTATCTGAACAAAATTTAAATGAAATGAAGTTAACTGAAATTTCCAATAAGCATATTTACTGGGGAAAAAATTCCAAGCGAAAGGCAGTTGAAGCAGTATGCTGAAAGAGTGAAGTGCAAATAAAAGTATGGCATGAGACACACACGTCAATTCTCTTAAATGCAATATTTGCTGGTCACATACTGTCATCTAAGAAAACCACTAAGACTAAGAGGCATCTTGACATGATAGAGAAAGTCTCTAAGACAGTCCAGGATTACGGTATAGTATGAAATCTGGATTTGTCTCTCAACGTGGAGCAAGTGCCCCTTTGCTGGATCAATACACTTGGCTTTTTGTTGCAAATGATTGGAGTAAAACTACAATGCATCATAGGTGATGCTCTCGATCAAGTAAATGTGACCGTGTTCAAGATGAAAACAATTCAATGATAGACTGGTTTGTTTGTGTATGTTGATGAAGATGTAGAGATATGAATTAACATTATAATAGCACTAATGGTGGCATGTGGCCACTAAAATTACGGTAATATGGTCATAACTTGAGTAACATTTGATATTTCTCCTCATGGACATTAGTTTGTGATTAAGCTGACACATGATATTTTGCCAAACTATTATAGTTGATCATGTGACTTGAAGGGAATAAACTTGATCGAGTATAAAATCTAGAATGTTTATGTTTTCTCTATTTTAATCATTATCTTAAATGGATTTCCTTTGTTACATCCTCATTGTATTTTAAATTAGTCAAAATAATGTTGGTACTCCACCTATACTTGTAGTTGCCCCACAATGATGATGAACTCCTATCATTTAACTAATATCAATATATATCTATATACAACAATTTATATCACCAAGAACAATGTTTCCTTCTATCAAGATTACACCCAATCATCCACAGATACAAACAAATCTCAAATTCTATAATTTCCCACAACTCCACATGTCACCCTCAGTGTTCATCCCAATTGCTATACGTTGAAATTTTTTGCTACCAAATTGAACAAGGCCAGTTTTTTGCTTAATTTTGCCAAGTTTATTCATATTAGATATCTCGTATGGGAAAGTGTCAAATAATAGGTGTCAAATAACTCATTTATGAATAAAATTTTAATCTTTCATAGGCTCTAGAAACATATCATGAGATTGGAGAGACAGCTCAAATTTATAGAGAGAACTTCTCGCAGAAAGTTTCACATACACATAAAAAGGAAAGATGAGTAATGGATACATTATAAACAAAGTAAGAATACAGACCTTCAATTCTGCGTTGCCAGTCAAAGTGGGAACTTCGACCTTACCACCAAGAATAGCCTGTTCAAACAAAATACACTATACATGTATGAATCTCATCATTTCAAATGTTTGTGACATAAAAAACTCCACCAGGATCATATAGTATAAATTGTAGAAAAATCAATTTTATTATTTTACAAAAACTTTTAGTGAAAGAATAAAGAATTATTACCTGAGTGAAATTTATATGGGTGTCAACATATACATCAGCACCATCTCGTGTGAAAACAGGGTCCTTTCCTACCTGAATCATCACAGTAGTGATGGATTAACATTAAACAAGTTCAGAATAATGATTGGAAATAATTGAAAATAATGTGCATAATTTACCATTTCCTTCATTGGCATAACCCTAAGATGTTTAAGAAATAAAATAACAGAATCATAAAAACAATGCGAAAAGGAGACATAACAGAACTGATAGTTAGAAAAAATTTACACATCACAATTTCTATCCTATGTAAAACAAAAAATAGATATTATCAATTTCTACATACATTGAAATTGTGGGCTAGTTGAAGCCTGAAGGTGGTAGAACCCCACAGATCTTGAAGAGAGGGAAAAACAAAGAAGAAGATAAACGATGTTGAGATTGTAACCTGCTTTTCTTTCAATCTTTCCAGTAATTTTATGTAGGGAGTAAAGCAGCTATATTATCATACTTCTACTTAACTAATCAAACAACTCCTACAAAGAACTACACACTAAGATCTTCAAGTCAATAATTAGTCCATCCTTAAACAACCGGTGCCACATATAACACTCTCAAAGAGCTTCATATCCAAGGAAGCATCAATCATATCCACAAATTCAACAGTAGAAAAATACTCACACAGTATATATCACTTACTCAAAAAAACATCGATGCAGAAAATTAGATGCCTTCTGCACATTAAAAACATGAAACATTTTGACATAAGAAACATTAGCAAATGTACTTGATTAGTATTATTGGCTTGTTTTGAAATATTCTTTAAATCTGTTTCCAATGTTGATCACAAAGCTAAATGATATATGAAAACTGAGGCCTCCATCAAATGCAAGCATTGCATAAGACTTTAATGTTGAATATAAATTATTTTGGGCTATCAGAATCATGATCATAAGCAGATGCCAAGAAAAGATAAAAATGTCAAAGGAGAAAAAACCTTCAATTTAATGTTTAGATCACCAGGATGAGCGCCCCGTCCTCCTTGATTTCCAGCATTTGGCACACAGATAGTATCCCCAGAATCAACCCCTTTATAAATAAAAAAAAAATGAAGAGTCAACAAAAAAGTGTATATATATATATATATAGAGAGAGAGAGAGAGTAACGTTTCGTTGCACCCCGGGCGTGCACCCCCGAGGTGCAGTGCAACACTATCGTGTGTGTGTATATATATATATATATATATATATGCAGTGAAGAGCTCGTATAAGATATGAACGGAAAAAATAAAAAGATAAACAATCAACCATTGTAATCTCTCTTATAGTAAGTTAGGTCCATAGATCCAGGTAATTGAATAGCTTACGTTATCAGCAACCTTAGAAGCTGCTCAGGAAGTTTTGCTTACATAGGAGACAGCAAATTAGATGAAAATATAATGTCAGTAGCAGAGTAACAGGAACACTGCTAATCAATCATAGATTTTTGGGCCATAGAACTAGTTTAACTCCTGAATAACTGGGCCAACTAACTAATTCATTCACTCATGACTCATGAAAAAAAGATAATAGTGCAACTCTTGGTCCCTTTCTATAAGATATAAACAGTAAGTTAAGTTAGAAGTAGGTTAGTAGATCAAGAAATTAAGACATTCGGCATATGAATAGTTGCAAAACACTATTTTATTCCCACACCTGAATAGAAAGTTCAGGATGAAGGCGGAAGGATCGCAACAAAGACAGAAGGTTCGGAAGAACTCATCTCGAGTGTACCAAGGTATCGGAAGTTTTTCACGAGTTGATCAGCTAGAGGAACAAAAATTTTAGCACATATTGGCCGGCACGACTCAAATTTTGAAACATTGTTGCAACCATGGATAGGCTTAGCACATGTTTATAAGAAAACTTTGATCACAACAAAGACAGAAGGTTCGGAAGAACTAATCTCGAGTGTACCAAGGTATCGGAAGTTTTCACAAGTTGATCAGCTAGAGGAACGAAAATTTTGGCTGGCATGACTCAAAATTTGAAACATTGTTGCAACCATGGGTAGGCTTAGCACATGTTTATAAGAAAACTTTAATTTCTCTTACCAATTGTTTGCAAAATCCACCATGTATCAGATGAATGAATGAATGTTAATACAAATAAGAAGAATCAAGTTCACTCGTCATGATAAACTTGTATGTGGATGCGACCTCTGACATTCTCAGCAGCCTGACACAATTATTCCAATAATTTTTTCAAAATGCTATTTATAGGCATACTATGAACAATTAAACAATCCATACATGCATTGGGATCTTGGAGTAGTTGTATAAAACTATCATGTCAAAAACAAGAAGGATTAAATTAATAATTTACATACACCCATGGGTGGAATAAACATCTTAAGAGTTACATTAGATCTTCTATAACCAGAAAGCAGAAACAAAAAACTCTTGTGCCAGAATTTAAAGAGATATATTTTTGATGCAACTTTAGAGAGAGAAAATACATAACCTGCTGGAATAGTTACATCGACATTCTTCACACCATCAACGAACCCTGACCCCCTGCAGGTTGTGCAATAATCCTGCAGGGATATGCTTGGCCTTTAACGTAACTAGAACATAATATTCTGAACCATTCTTTTAAAATAACAACCCACCTTGATTATCTTCCCTGACCCTTTGCACGATCGGCATGTGGATGTAAAAGGAAACACTGAGACCTAGATTAAGATATGAAAATTGAAAAAGAAGAAAATGAGTTGCATTTATTTTCTATCCGCAATTGAAGATATGGAAGATTACTACAGTACGTATAGCCATGAACTAAATAAATGAGCTCACCCTTCCAACGCCATCACAGGTAGGGCATCTCACTGGCTTTGTATTAACTGGATGGCCTCTTCCATCTGCATCTCATTGCAAGCCACAAAAACATCAAATCACACACAAAAAATAAGAATAAGGAACTTTACCAAAGAGAGGGAATTCATGGTTTCCTAGTTCATCACACAGTGAGCATTTGGTTCATTATTTTCTTATGAAATTCCTTTCAGCATTCTTAGTTCAACTTGGAAATCTACTCCAGAACTCCAGAATTCAAATGCAAAAATCCAACCATGATTAATAAAAACAAGGATAAATAGAACCATCACCATTTAATATGCTTCACAACAATTTACAAAAAAAAGCTATAAGAACTATAATGGAAAATTCCAGATAAGAAGCTCGGCAATGCATGCAAAATCAGACAATAGGATATCTGGCTAGAAAGTGAACAGATGCATCAATGTATCTCAGTTAAAAGTATAGGAGTGACTTCCAACTAGAAGTTCATACAAATAGTGTTTCTACTTACAGCATGAGTTACAGAGAACTTGTGCACCAAGAGACACCTTCTTAATACAACCTTTAGCAGCTTCAGCAAATGAAAGATTTAGCTCCACCTATGCACCACAAGGTTTAAATTCATAGAGACAAACATGATCGGACAAAAAAATCTCGGTCCAAGAAAAGTAACCTCTACATCAGCTGCATATGTTTCTCTCTCATTTTCAAAGACCTGAATCAAGAACAATAATTATAGAATTTGCCTGTAAACTCTTACTATAATAATAATAATAATATTATTATTATTATATATATATATATATATAAACTAATGAGAACAAAGTACCTCCGAGAATATTCTGTAGAATGAACTTGAGAAAGGACCACGGTTGGATTGGTGGAATTCTGAGAAAGGATCACGATAAGCTTCATGGAACTCCTCTGTATTATCTGCAGAGTACTTTACCCTCTCTGGTCCTCTGGAGAAATTCTTCAATCACCATTATGAGAATAATTAAGTACATGACTTATAAAATTAGCCCAACAATAAAAGCAACATCAAAAAAAGCTAGGGTAAAACATCACATGCATGGTGCAGTTTCATATTGTGCAAGCATGAAATAATGACAGCTAAAGAATATCCGATCATGATAACACCATACCATTAAAAGCGTATGCAAAAGATTGTGTGCATTGTTGAAGTAGCTCTTAACAAGGCACTAAAGTGAATGTAACACTCAGTTCAGGGTTCCAAGCTTGCTAACCAGGCATGTTCCCGAATGGGGTTGAATACAATGGATCATTTGTTTCTTCATCATAGCCATTCAACTAATCCACAGGAACGGATGCGGAACAAGCATTCCGACACAGGAACATAGGAACGGCTCATGCCATGTCAAATTTCCAGTAAATAACATTGTTGCTATGGGGCAACGTTCTTGGGCGTTGTAACGGCAAAAACAAAACGGAACGGCTTGAGACTTTGGATTCTTCTTTTTATTTGATTTTGCTTTGTTATTTTTAATGTTTTGTTTGTATTAAAAAAAAAAGACAGATTTGATATGTGCATCACATCAGTGTCTCATCACTGTCTTTTTTCAGCATTACCGATCCATGATACATACACAAATTAAAATTTGAACATACTCATTTTGTGCTTAAGGTCATGAGTTCCTTTATTTGATTTCTTCTATCATCATTTCCAACATATTCAACAAACAATCTTGTTTAAGGTAAGTTTTTGAATTTTTTTTAGTTAATCTACTAAGTTATTAAGAATTCTTTATTTTTATGTGGTTT
Source organism: Hedychium gardnerianum (assembly GCA_038050645.1). NCBI lineage: Eukaryota > Viridiplantae > Streptophyta > Magnoliopsida > Zingiberales > Zingiberaceae > Hedychium > Hedychium gardnerianum. The sequence continues at coordinate 8,100,797 of JBBUKS010000035.1, forward strand.
AAAAATAAAATATTAGCTATATATTTTTATCATATAAGCATGAGTATAATCAAGTTGTTAGTTAAATAGAAATGTAATGCAGTTTCTTATGTGAAGGATTATTATATAATTATTTATCATTTATTCTTATTGTCTTGTTTAGTGTTTTAGCTACATCATCAAACTGTTAACACATCATTAATTATTTTTGGAACAATATTGGACATCATGAATCGTCAAGTGTTACACTTCTGTTGGGTATCAAGGTTTTGGATTTTACAATCGTCGTGATAAAACATTATCATAATGTCAATCATTTAATTTTGAACATTTTTCATCAACTCAATCAAATGAATATTCATATGGACAATTTAATGTTCTCCCCGTCACTCTTTTGTGGTATTAGCTCTGCTAAGGTATAATTTTTATTATATTTTTCTCATTATGTTATTATTGTATGATAATTATGTACTGATGTATTGATATTTTATGACTTCATGTATTTTATTTTTTATTACTAATATAATTTATACATTTATTTTAAAAAATTATTAATTCTCTATTTTTTTCTTTTTTTTTTACAAATCCATGCCGCGACCGTTCCGCAAAATGATATTGGACGGCCGCCGCGACCATTCTTGCGAACCCTGCATATAAGAGCTCTGGAAAGCTATCTAGATGGCTCCTGAAGCATAACAATATCCCCCTGCAGAGGACTAATCTGCTTCTGGAATGTCCATTGCCATAACTAAAAGGCAATTTAATATTTTGTCTAAACATTGTCAAACTCTAATTTTGTTTTATACTATTTTGGTTTTAATGTACAATGTAATATTTAATTTCTTACTTCCAGAAAACCTAGCCTAATTTTCTGACATAATACAAAAAAAAATAAAAAACATGGAGATCCACTTTTCTCTCACACCAGTTACTGAAACATGCAAACCAGAGAGAGCACTCAATCTATCTTGGTAAATAAAACATCAGCTGCTCTGCTACCTGAGCATAATCAGGCTAAGATGGGATCACAACTTAATCATAGGATTCATGTAAACAGTTTGAGATTCTTTACAAGTCATATCAAGGCCTGTTAATCCACCATATGGAAAGTTAGCATGATCAAGCATGTGCATACAGGATAACCTCAGCATGGAGAAAGGCAAAACAGGTTCAGCACGATAATGTGAAGGAAATGCAAGGCACAAAAGTTTGAAGCCTTTGTATGATGAATTAGAGACAAATATGTAGCAAAAGGCAGGAATACAATCTAAACAATGCCCTCTAGTATATAAAATGTGCAAAAAGATAATAAAAAAACTTTCAAACAAGTATCAAGGATTGACCTTCCGATCATGTTGAGATATACCAAGATACAATTTGTGCTCATCTGAGCACTGTTAATGGATGTTGTACTGCCTTAGGAGTGTGAGTGCTCAAGCACACACACGCACACATGGCAATATGATATTATTTTCCAGTGGCATTCAGCATAAGGCATCGTAGGCCATGTGGACTAAGATAGGCAGAATGGCTATCCTTGCTTGTGATATTATTTCAGATGAATTAAATAAAATATACTCAAACTAAGGTACCTGAACAAGAACATTAAGGAATAACAAAAATAGTCAAACAATAACAGTTACCTTGTCATAATGTGCTCTCTTCTCGGAATCCCGCAATGTCTGTGGTAAGGAGTCCAAGTAAACAAACTCAGTGTTCTGTTAGAAACTTAGAATACAATCAGAGTCCATAACAGGTTTTGAAAACTTGACCTCATATGCATCTCTTATCTCTTGAAACTTTCTCTTTGATGCAGGATTGTTCTTGTTTGCATCTGGATGGTACTTCTTAGCAAGCTTAAAAATTGAACAAGAAGAGAAAAGGGGCAAAAAAGGATCCTTAGCAATAGAACGAGAAAGGCAATTCAAGTTATAGATGGATCTAAAATCCAGTAAGGACTAAATCAGCATGGAAGCATTACTAAACTAATTATGCTTCTTCCAACCAAGAAAGTGAGGTCAACCAGCATTTGGATGAATTTATTCATAAAATTATTCTAATCATTTTCATTAGCCATGAATTCATCTCTTTCACAATGATATGCAAAAGCATTACAATTCTCTCCTATAAGGTCTAAGAAAAGAGTTTTTTCTCAGGTAACCATAATTTTTCTGATATTGATTTCTGTTTAAATATCGATGAGCAATACAAATGCTTGCATTGTAAACAAACAAGGCACATGCTATTCATGCACCACCAACAGATTGAAATGCCAGTTCCCATAGTTCAAACTGATCACCTCTCCTAGAGCCGGTCTCCCCCGAATTAACACCCTAATCCAAATCAATTCAACCTCATTAGAAATACAGTGATCCGATAACAACTTACCGGCGGCAACAAGCAGCGGCTTCGGCAACGATGAAGTTCCGGTAGTGGTGAAGTTCCAGCAGCAACCCTTGCTTGCCGAAACGAAACCTCGGACGCCGGAACAGGGCTGAAGCACAACAGCCCTTGCTGGAGTTGGAGGGCTGAACACCTTGCGGTCGGCGGTTGGGAGCAGATCTGGCGGCACAGAGATCGGCGTCGCCTCCCTCGGATCCTGCTCGTGAGGTGAGGAGAAACAGCAAGAGGAGGAAGGCTGGGGTGACGGCGGCGGCGTCGAGCGAAGCAGATGGGGAAGGTGTTCGGCGGCGTGAGGAAGAAGGCTCGGCGGCAGCTGCAAATCGGAGAAGAGGAGACAGCGGTCGGTCGGAGAAAGAGGAGGAGGCAGCCGTCGGGTCCGGGAACTCGCGAGGGAGAGGAGGAGAAGGTGTCGTCTGCGTCGCGTGATGAGGGGCGGCAAGGGATCGAGGGAAGAAGGAAATAATCGGCTAAACCTAGGTTTAAATTCCTTAACCTTTGGTTTTATTAACCAAATCAATCCCCCCTTAATTCATATCTCAAATAGGTCTTATAAAACCTATTAGTTATATCCCCGTGAATTCCTCCAAACAACTCCAATTAAATCCCAAAAATTTCTAAAATTTTCCAAAAATTCCTTTAATCTTATTCTCCGGTTAACGCACATATTTTAATTATTTATTTTGCCATATTTTACAACTATCCGAAAGGAGGACATCGCACACCAGAACGCCCGCTTACATCCCCGGTCGCACATATATCCCTTTCTCACCGACCGGGGTACCTTCGGAAAATCGCGGTCAGGCCCATATCTCACTCTAGCCGACCGGAGGCACTCATCGAGCCACCCGGTCGGATGTGAAGGTAACTTATCCTTGGATCCCGGTTTCCAACCTCGCTATAAAGGTTAACTCCGACGTAGCCTGTACAATCAAAGCGCCCCTCACCGGTATGGCTACAGCATCCCTTGATGGTACGGCCTGAACACCCCAACGGTATCCCAGTCACTTTCCTGAAATACGGAAAACGACGGTAACACCCCAACGGTACCTCAAGCACTCCCCTGAGATACGGGAAACGGCGGTACCTTCAGGCCAGAACATGCTAGCCCATGCCTCCCCGGTAGGCTACATTGAATGTTAGCCGTACGCGCTTCAAAGGTATAAAAGGGAACAGGAGCTACTGCAAAAAGGGGGTTCGATTTCTTCTCCTTCTACACACTAATGCCCTTACATACTGTTGCTATACCTCCGGGCTATCTGACCTGACTTGAGCGTCGGAGCGGGATCCCAGGCTCTTCGCCTGGAGCTCTTCGTTAACCCTCCGTCTCTGTGTGAACTGTGCAGATCCCCAACCGGCTACCCGCGACAGCAGACCGGCAACGCGACTCGATTGGATTTAAGCTTCCCCGACGACCCAGTACTTGGGACAACAGACTGGTGTCTCACCACGATCGGATCCCAGCTTCTCGCCGACCGACCGAATCACTCCGCCCCACGGTGATCCAGTCAGTAAACCTCCAACTCACCGGCGACTCATCCTTCGCCAGTCTCCGCGCAGGAATAATGACCATTAGTGAATTACTTTATATTTGATAGGAGAAAATGAAATGATGAGCAAAATGAGACATTTCATTTTCTTATCTGGTTGACTCGCTTTATGAAGTGGAATTGCGCAACGATTCATTTTAAAATTGACCCTTGACTTTTTTTTTATCTTTTTGACTTGCTTCATCTACGGTTAAAGTTTGTAAATGACTTAATCCGTTAGGTTCTCTTGATTAGTTTATCCCGTTAGGTTTGTGATTGTCCTTCGTTCCTAGGCCCATTCAATTGAAAATTTGATATAATTAAAGAAAAAAAAACAATGATAATAAGGCCAATCAGGGACAATAGTCATCATGCCAAAAAAAATCACTCGATCACAGTCTACAAAACATATTAATTTAAGTCGACCAATCAACAACGACAATATTAAATTGATTATTGTTTCGTAGTGGAGTAATTTGCCGATCCTGAAGCATAATAAATCAATTTTTTTTCAAAACTAAAAACTTCATTTTCTAATTAATGTATATGACAGGATTAGAAATTTTTAATTTTAATTGATTTAACATTCACGCAATTCATGCCAAGAATTCTTTCTATGACAATACATTTTCTTTTTAAAAAATATTTTAGTTCACAAAAAATTACAATTCAAAGTAAAAAAAAAAAAAAATCTATGATTCCTTTGTATTCAAATCGGCCAACTAATGTTTCTATTTGACTTCAGTTCAATCTACCACATTGATTCGGTTAAATTACTAACAGATCAATACAAAAAAACAAAAAACGATTTGACTGAGTGATTTGGTTTGAAACAAATAGACAACGCCCATAGTGGAGCAAAGTTTCTGCATGGAGTTTATGGCATAAAACTAATTTGGTAACCTCCTCCAAGAGTTCCGTGTTAACCACTAGGAATATTATAGAGAATGCGAGAACAAGTACTATTAAAATCAAAGAAACAGAAGTCAAACCTAATCCCTAAATCCAGAGGACATGGTAATGACCAAGAATTCTTACCCTGAAACTGTCAAAGAAATCTCCAACCCTACATCTTGAATCCTCACTCAAAATGATATCCAGTATCTTCTTAACTCTCCAAACTACATACCGGCATTTAGCCTGTAAATGCTCATGGAACTTAATCAATACTCCTCTTTCCACAACTTCATCAGTCTATTTTGACAGATGAGTATATTTTGCGAACAAACCACAGACAGGCATAAAAGCCAATTGTCCCAGTTAACACGAAGAATGCATATGATGCAATGAGCATGTATCCAAAGTAAAGGATCCCAGATACCAGTTTGGTTATCTCCAACTTCGTGAAAAAGTAGAATACTGCGTATGCAAAGAGGTAGACTGCAGATGAACCAGCAGTCAAATATGCTCTCCACCACCAGTGATAATCTTCACTGCAAAGCTGGAAGTAGCAAAGCACAATTGTTATTTCTGCACAAGTTACGATAAGGATGATGAAGACTATGAACAGAAAGCCAAAGATGTAGTAAAACTGGTTCAGCCAAATTGATGTCAAAATGAAGAAGAGCTCAATGAAGACAGCACCAAACGGAAGTATGCCACCGATTAGAATAGAGAAAGCAGGCTGCATGTACCAAGCTTGCTCTGGAATTTGCCTCGGAATCTTATTTGTCTTCACGGGGTCCTCAATTGCTGGTTTCTTGAATCCTATATAGCTGCCAACAAAAACCAATGGTACTGAGATGCCGAACCATAGGAAAACCAGAGCAAACATGGTACCAAATGGAACTGCACCAGATGATTTCTCGCCCCAGATTATAGCATTCAGCACAAAGAAAATGGCAAAAACAATCCCAGGAAACATGAATGCAGTTCTCAAGGTGATCTTTTTCCACTCTGTGCCTTTGAACATTTTGTAGAGTCGAGCAGAGGTGTATCCGGCAAACAGTCCCATGAAGACCCACAAAAGAACCATTGCAGTCATCAGCCCACCACGGTTGGAAGGGGAGAGGAAGCCAAGCAATGCAAATATCACAGTGACCAAGGTCATCCCAAAGAACTGAACTCCAGTTCCCACATACACACACAGCAGATCAGACTGAGTAGGTGACCTAAAAGCATCCCCATGAACTAATTTCCATCCTGTTTCTTCCTGGACTTCCTCCTGTGTCTCCAGCTGATTGTAATTAGCAATATCTCGGTAAAGGGTTCTCATCATGATCATGGCTACCATTCCAGAAAGGAACAGAACTATCATCAAGGAATTCACGATAGAAAACCAGTGGATTTGATCATCATTCATGAGAAGATAGGTATCCCAACGAGAGGCCCATTTGATTTCACTGGACTGTCGGCGAAAGTAACTATAAGAAACATATTTGATAGACAATAGTAGGCTATTTATATGGTTGCATACCTGGAAGGTGACATCAAAAGAGAAGACAACATATTTCTCTGCAGCAACTTCCTGGGGTATATTGCTAGTTGGAGTTATTTTAGCATTTGGGTTGCAGGTTTGCACATTAGGTTTCTTGTCATCCCACTCGCTGTATTCATGCTTCACACTGTTTGAAACAGAAAATATAAAGATATAAATAAAAACATCAGATATTATAAAAAGAGCAGCACAGCTTTATGATGAGTGATTGTTCTTATCACTCAAAACACTTGCAACCTAGGCTGCAAACAAGTAATCTAATCATGTGTACTAAGACTTGACTAAATGTTGTGTCTAAAAGTATAAATACACAAATTCAAGCAAATACCATGTGCTGCATCACTAAGACTCAAAATAACTTGATGAAAATATAACTGTTGGACCCAGTAGTTGACGAATAATGAACTCGGCCTGTCGTTAGTAAAATGTAAACTGCACAAGAAAAAAAGAATCGCAAAAATGTTCCAGTCAATTAAGAACAATCACTCTACATGCCACAGTAGAAGTTGGTTTAAGATTGATGACAGAATAACACATGAACTCATCTTATCAGACGACGAAACTGAGTTTTGAAACTGAAAACATATATGAGTCTTCAGATATTTCCTGGCATGAAATGGTAAACAATAATTTATTAATGAAACATCACATCTAGGAGCTGACCTTATAAGTGCCAAGGCTTCAATGAGGGCATAAAACAATTTTAATGATTTCTACAAAGAATCAGAATGCAATTTAATATATTATAACTGACTAACAGAATGCTTCTAATAGATAATTAACTCCCACAACTTTGCTAGATATGCCAAATTTTTTCTCAGCAAATGCCATAACAAAATCAGTACCCAAGAACTTTGTTTTGCAAAGGACCATCTTTAGATAGATAGACACAAGATTAATTTCACTACAATTAGGACTGTATATATTATATATACCCATATATTGCTTCATTTGATTCCAGACTCTTTCTAGAAAACAGATTTTGGAGTAGATTGTAAATTTGCAGGTCTAAATAAGTTGAATTTTTTAGTTCTCACAGCCTTCAATAAATCAATTTTTTTCTAGTTATAGCTGCTCCAAACAAGCTGAAACTTAGACTAACTTTTAATTTTCAAATGTAAAACAAACTTTCTTGCAGGTGCTCAATTGTCACCTAAACAAACCTAGTAAGCACCACCAAAAAAATCATGGAAGTGTGTTACTGTAGTCTGACATTTCAAGTTGAGATGTTTCATAAAATTACACTTTTGCTGAGATTTTTTAATTTTTTTTTCATAAAATTACAGTTTTGTTGAGATTTTCTATTTTACATTCATAACCTTCCAGATTTCTACCATATAAAAAGACTGCATAACTTGATCAAAATTTTCAGACTGTCACTCAGAACAATTATCTTTCAGCAGATAGATGATCAAAAAAAAAAAAAAGAATGTTAATCAGAAAGGATGTAAACATATCATGAATCATATGAAGAGTCAATACCTGCTTGGAATCACTTCAAAACCAACAATTCGATAATCTTCAGATTCTAAATCTTTATGATACATGACCTTGAAGCTGAGGTGATTATTTATGCAGTATTGATCTTCCTTTACCTGAGCACAAAAACCAGAAATTAGCCATCATAATTTAAATTTCTGAGTATTTTGCAGATAGTAATGTTAAGCTACCTTGTAACCAACACGGAATCCATGTTCATAGCTTGCTATTTGTCTTCCGTCTCTTCTTTGCCTAGGGACTGCGACAGGAAGATTGTCCAATATCCTATAAACACAAGGATGAATGCCAAGTTACCAGGCAATCAGGTGTCCATAAAAACTCACATATTTAAACAAGACACTGATAATAGAGAGTGCAAAAGAAAGAATGAAATTCAAACAAACAAAACACACATCAACATCTTGTTTTAAGAGGTACCGCATGATTTTACTTACATATTAACCCGATACTCGTCATCTATCTTCTCCTTAAATTTTTTTGCTGCTTCAGGGGAAAGTTTTGTGTGACAAACTACTTTGCAACCTTCATCTTTAAGCATTTTGAACTGATATTGAATGAAGCAAATCACAGGGCAGAAAAAGCATTAAAGCAAGCAGACAACAGTTTAGAATATTTTCCTTTCTTCTCTTTAAGATAGAAGAGGGTTTAGTTTCCACATTATGAACGTTAGTCTTCACTCAAGAGAAACTAGCAAGTACTCACTGTATAAACAGAATTCTCAATTCGGTCACCACGTAGAACCTCTCCCAAATTCTCAGCACTGTTCATGACCTTTGAAGGTTTGCAATAGTCCAAAAAATAAAATTCATAAGGAAGTTGTGTCTTTGTTGACGAAAGCTTGTTGACTTTTACTTGAAGCTCGTCATCCTGTGTGGTGGAGAAAGTTCACCAATAAGTTTACTAAAGGAGCAACAGAAAACAATCATTTAATAATACCACCAAATATGAGAAATAAAAAATTCAGAAAGTAAATATAAAGAAACACGAATGGCTAACAGTAAAAAAAAATGTTGAAAGACAATGAACTGTTGATTGTTTTTTCATAAGATTGAAACATCTCCATATGTCCAGCAATTGCACAGTTCCAAGACAGAGATTAAACTTAAGCACTAGAGTTTGTCTTCATGGCAAGCTATTTGAGATGCTTAGAGCTGACTATCAGCAAGAAGTTCCCCGGTAGGTGACACATTTTTAACACATTCAACTTTCCTATTTGATCTTGGTGCCACAATTCAGTTCTTGTGCACATAACATATCAATGTCAAAGCCACAGAAACTATCGCTCTGTTATTAGTGATAAGGCCCTCCAGTTTGTAGGAAACTTGTTAATGGGCTAGGCTGTTACATAGGCTGCAACAATTTGTATACCTTATGTCCAAACTAAGATTCATATCTTTCTCTATGAAAATCATGGATTTTGAGTATTCTTCCAACTCGCAGTTGGTAAAAAGGCATAACAACCTCTTCTCTTTTTTTTTTTCTTTTTTCTTTTTGAAAAACTTGTGAATGCAGCATCGATGTCTGGAAGCACTCGAAACAACATATCTGCCAGTCGCTCGGCTTATTCTTTCGCACATCACCGGAAACTAAAACTACCTCGAAAATGATTAACATCCATGCCTCATCTCTGATTTTATTACAAATTTAAGGATGAAAAGAGGACCTCAAAGTAAAGAAACTTTTATCCGATCCAATAATCAGAAAACCGAACCATATCCACACATTTTGAGCCGAGATCCAACGGAAAAAAGAAGAAGAATACTTCATAACCCTAGATCTCGAAACCAACAAGCAATGGCTTAGAGACTGAAACCAGATCGGCCACGATTAGCGAAAACCAAGAATTAATTACCTTATGGAAATCGCGAGGAGCGACGCCCGGAAGGTAGAATGCATCAGCCTGAGGCAGGAGAAGCAACAAGAGAAGAAGCGCCGCGATCTCACCGTGGTTGGCCATCGAGCGAGAGAAAGATCCCGGGGACCCCGTGAATGCACACCATTGTGTAGGTGTGTAGCCGTGTAGTTTATATTTCACGATCAAGATTTTTTTTTTTAAATTTTTTGTGTTATATATAAAAAAATATATTTAATATATATATTTTTAATTTAAATATTATAATTCAAATTTCAATATTAAGTCCTAAATTTTTAATCTTTTACTTAATTTTTTTTTAAAAAAATTATATTAAATGTACACGATATATACAGAAAGGTAAATAGAATAATATTTTTTATTTAAAAAAAATTAAAAAAAAATTATATTAGATACATGCTACGTATAATATATATATATATATAATAGAAAAATATTTTATTAAAGTGTAGAGGCGCAAGTGGAAACAGGAAATTGTTAGATTAATTTTCTAATTCTAACACGAACGCTAAAAGAAGATCCGAAAAGAGTATTGGAAGCTGGCATTACGCATATATACTCAAATGCAGGATTCTAATTGATTGTATATCGTTGAGTCAGCGTCGGAATCGTTTTGTCCGGGAATTAAATTAAAAAGGAAACTGTTTCGGGCCAAATCTAATCGCACGTCGAGTTAAAATATATAATTACTAAATTTAGTATCAATAACTCACACTCTTTTGCTCCATCTATTAATTGTTAACCATACAGTAGGAATAATTCCCTTCTCACGCACTAGCTAGAGCCTAGAGTTATCTTTATGATCACACGCACGTCTTCCTATATATTTATTCATTCTGTCACTAAACAAGGTTTCCTAACGGAAAGAAATAAGGGAGATTTTCCAGAGACCAGCATTGATTCAACCATGAAGGCATTATTGGAATGAGATAAAACGATCGTGATGAAATTTCACGAGTAGCTAAGCGAGCTGATCATGAAATCTTGCCCTTTGACAGTCCTACTGAAGATATCTTTAATTCAGTGCATTGACTGATGAAACTATTCATCTTCAATTGGTTTTGCGGCGTAAAATCAAAAGTGCAGTATTCATTGATGTGTTTCTGTATCATCTAGGAAAATCAAATCAAATGTTGCTCTGAGAGCACGGTGTCATAGTTAAGTTAAATTTGAAATTCAATTGTGATATATTATTAGAGAGTTTAATTTCCTTAATGAATAGCAGCTTAAGAATGTTGGATATCAAGATGTACGCTTTTTTTCAATTTATTTTGTGATTAATGAAAAAAATTATCGGTTAGATTGATTATTTTTAAAATTAATTGGATTGATCATTTAAATATATGGTGTCAATTATAAAAAAAAAAATCAAATTTTGGAAATTTTGGGCTTTGGGCTTTTGTTTTTATACGTAATCGGATGGCGTAGAAGGAATCCAGCACCATGTGCTAAGCCCAATGGATTTGGGGCTCCGGGCTCGATAGAGTCTGGCTGGAGTGGTTTAGCGCCAATACAGCTTCCAAACGCCGGACTGGGTCAGGCCGGGCCATGAGCAGTTCATCTCAGGTCAGTTCGACATAATAATTTTGCTGGCGGAACGGAAGGAATCAGATAGCACATCGTTGCGTACGCTAAAGTCGAGTTGCATTTAAGACGATGACCCACGCTTGGGATTGGGAATGACTGGCGTAATGTGTCTGACTGTCCAATGCACAATTAATGATGTAGGTTTGAGAATGATTGGTCATCTTTCATTGGGCTCCATGTCGCATCTCACATCTCTTTCTTTGTATTTGATACTTTTATTTATTAATTAATTATCTTCTTTTGGTTGGCAGTAAAAAAAATTGAAATCATTATCTAGAAGGAAAATGTAATCTTCTTGGAAGGTAAATAAATTACAAGGACTTTACCAGTTATACCAAGGCAAGGCATGAAAGAAGGAATTATTATTATTCATTACATATATGGTTTAATATAATCATCTTTTTGGCCATCAAATCATCCTTAAAAAAAAAATTAATCATAAAGATAAATCAAAAATACTATGACAGATATTTCAGAAGTCCAATATTCTTTGATTATATATCTCATTTAGAGAGAGAAAAAAATCCTATAAATAGTAAATCAGGAAGCGTTCGTGACGGACGGTTCAAAAGTCCAATATCCTTTAATTGCACGTCTTAATTTTTTTAAAAAAAAATCTATAAATATATCATAATTAAAAATTAAATTATGGATACTTGAATAATAATTTAGATACTCTGTCACAATACCGTAGCCCTAGGGCATCAAATCATCCTACTTTCACGTGAGTTAATGAGATAGCTATCTAAATTAATGTTCAAATATAGGTTGAGAGCCCTTAACTTTAATGAAATTGCTCTGGATATATATTTAATTTTGATTTGATTGCAGATTGGATGTCCTAACTAACATGCATGATCAATACCTGTTCCCTTATGCACTAGTCATTATTCGAACTGACTAGACTAGTTCCCTTGATTTACCTTCTCTGTGTTGGTCCTGGGACGAACTGGCGGGGGCGTTAGGAGCGAGCGTTTCGCTTTTTGTCACAATGATCAATCATTGTATATATATAAATTAATCAGACTCTCTCTATTATCAAGTCACAATCATTTGATTATGAAACAAGACTAATGTTGTGAACGATGAGTGAAACTTTTCATTTTCCCCCACATTGCTCTATAAGAAAAATATTGGATGACACTTCAAATTGTTTAATTGATACAAACTTACAATGCGTGAATTTAAATATCCAATGAGTAATTATCTATTTGTTAGGAATGAACTAGGTTATGGACAATGAAGAGTAGAAGAAAGTGAACTTAATTTGACTAAGATGCAATTAAAAATTGCCTACTTCAAGGAGTGAATTCTGAAAAGAAAAAAAAAATCATCATCCTGATACTCTTGACTGTCTCACACCATTAAGAAGAAATAAATAAGGAAGAGGAGAAAAAGAATAAACAAGACAATTGATTAGTTTAACTCTTTTCAAAATTTATGCAACAAGTTTGACAAGTTGAATCGGTCTATTTTGAAAATAACAATAAATTTGATCGGTTTATTTGTAACAAATCAAGAATTTTTAGTCAATTAGCTGGGTTAGTCAAGACAATCTAATATAGAAGAAAATCAATTCAGCTAGATTTTATGAATAATTATTTAAGTCAATTTTCACCTGAATATCATGGCCACAAAATATACTCGATAAAATAGATTAAGACAACATTTGAATGCCATATTATAGGAATTAAAATTTGAATTTTTGTTAATTATTGACATTTTAAACATTAAAACATCGACAATTAATAATTAATGACAATTAAACAATAATACTAGAATAATATATTGTCGATCAATAGTTATTGAGACTCTAAATTTTGATAACCAAGAACAAATACATTTTAATACTTTTTGGTGTGTTCTATATCATTATATGATTAGGTGTTTAAAATTAAGAAGGGTAAAAATCAATGTGGAACAATCAAATTAGCCACTAGGGCTGTTAACAAGCTAAATCGAGTCAAGCTTTAGGGTGTTCAAGTTTGTTTAATAAGGTAACCGAGACAAGCTGAGCCGAGCTTAAAATGAACCAAGCTTTTGAAATGATTGTTCAAACTTGGCTTGGTTTATTTTTTATGAGTTTGAGTTTGTTTGAAACTTGACTTGAGCTTGGTTCGTTTGGATGTTATCAAGCTCTCACTTTAAGCTTGGCTTGAGTTTGGTTCTTTTAGATGTTATCGAGCTTTCAATTAAAGTTTATTTGATTGTTTGAAATTTTTACTTATTTGATTGGTTATTGAGCTTGATAATTCAAACTTATTTATTTATTTTATTTTATTTATTTAACATGTTGATAAGAGT
>JBBUKS010000035.1:8114505-8137478 GCA_038050645.1 Hedychium gardnerianum
TCAGGACTTCATGCCCCTCGGTCCACCCGACCTATTAGGACTTCTTTATCTAGCCGCAACTAGGACTTCTCTGTCTGCCTAGTGTATGGTCCTTTTTATCCGGACACAGGGCTTCATGCCCCTCGGTCTACCCGACCTATTAGAACTTCTTTGCCTAGCCGCAACTAGGACTTCTCTGTCTGTCTAGTGTATGGTCCTTTTTATCTGGATACGGGAGTCCCTACTTCCTTTGTTTGAAGTCAATATTCTACTCACATAGCTCGATTAGACTATAACTCTTATGCACATTTGGCGGTTAGACCTTTTGGCAATTTGAGCTCTGATATTAATTGTTAGGACCGAAGGAATTTAGATATCTCCACAATAATATGATATTATCCACTTTAGGCCTAAGCCCTTATGATTTTATTTTGGGCTTTACCCAAAAGACCCCATGTCAATGAAGATGTCTTTCCCTTATAAGCCCATGATATTTCCCATGTGTTTTCAATGTGAGACTTTGTTTGCAACCTTGCAACCCCAACATAATGTACTTTTAAATTTGGAAAATACATTTGTAGTGTCATCATTTAGATGAAACTTAATTTTTGTTTCATGTTTGGACAAATTTAGATACACTTGTTCATTTGAAAATGAAAAGTTTAGTATTTTTTGAAATTTTATTTTGTGTGATACTGGTTCCTTGATTGACAAACTATACAAATTGGACACTGAAACTTATATGGATAATATTGTGATGCATAGTATAGGTATAAAACGTGGTGTGACGAACGAGAATTCATCAATGTTATGGAATAGGCATTTAGGGCATATCTCTAAACAACGCCTAGAAAGGTTAATGTCACTAGGAATTCTTGATTCCCTCGATATGTCAAATTTTGGATTCTGCATTGAGTGTATCAAAGGGAAAATGACTAACAAGAGTAATAAGGACTCAAGGCGGAGTAATGAAGTCTTAAAGCTTATACATACGGATATATGTGGATCGTTCCCTAAGTCTTCTTGAAACAGTCAAGCATACTTTATAAGTTTTATAGATAACTATTCTTGATACGAATATTTGTACCTTATTCACGAGAAGTTGCAATCTCTGGACATGTTCAAAACTTTCAACGTTGAAGGTGAAAATCAACTTGATAAGAAGATTAAGGTTGTAAGATCAGACCGTGGCGATGAATACTATGGTAAATCTGACGAATCAGGTGAACAACGTCCTGAGCCATTTGCGGATTACCTTGTGGAGTGTGGAATCATGGCGCAATACACCATGCTCGAGATACCTCAGATGAATAGTGTAGTAGAGCGACGAAATCGGACCCTTAAAAACATGGTGAGAAGTATGATTGCAATTTCTTCTCTACCGGATTCCTTGTGAGGTGAGACACTCAAGACTACGATTTACTTACTCAATAGAGTTTTTACTAAGGCGGTAACGAAAATCTCATACGAGTTATGGACAGGTAGAGCACTAGTCTTAGGCATCTACATATTTGGGGTTGTCCAGCTGAGGCTAGACCCTATAAGCCTAACGAAAGGAAATTAGACTCGAGAACCGTTAGCTGTCATTTTGTAGAATACTCTGAAAACTCAAGAGACTTCAAGTTTTATAACCCCTTGAGTAGATCTTTTTTTGAGACGAGTAATGTCAAATTTATTGAGGATGGTGGGAGCGATAAAGTTAGGGAAATATCATTTGAGGAGAACATTGATGATCCTAATATGGTAACTACTGATATAGCTGTTAGTGAAATGGTCGTCATTCCACATATAGTTGAAGCTGCACAATCGGAAGGAATAGTTGACCACGATATTTCCATGACATCTCCAATGCAATTGGAAGGTATGTCAACTTAAATAGAGGTATTTCCTCCTATGGTTGAGCATGACTCCCAACCACCTCAAGATCAAGTGTCACTAAGGAGATCCACGATGTCTCGTGATTATGTATATCTCCAAGAGCATGAGTTTGACATAGGGTTGGAAGATGATCCCACATCTTTTCAAGAAGTCAAACAATGCCCTCATCTAGAAAATGGATCAAAGTCATGAGAGAAGAAATCAAGTCTATGGCGGACAACGGCGTTTGGGAACTTGTCGAATTGCCTGAAGGTGTGAAATCGGTTGGTTATAAATGGATATTTAAAATCAAACGGGACTCACATGGTAATGTAAAAAAGTATAAGGCACGCCTAGTCGCTAAGGGATTCACTCAAAAGGAGCAAGGAGACATTTTCGCCAATTTCGACAAAAGACTTTCTTAGGGTAATCATGATATTTGTAGCTCATTATGACCTAGAGCTACAACAAATGGATATAAAGACTGCATTTCTCAATGTAAACATTGAAGAAACTATATACATGGTGTAACAGGAGAACTTTGAATCGGGAGATTCAGAGCACCTAGTATGTAAACTAAGAAAGTCCATTTATGGATTAAAGCAGACATCTAATCAGTGGTACCGGAAGTTTGATCAAGTGGTTTCTTCATATGATTTCAAGGAGAATCCAGTTAATCAATGTTTGTATATCAAGTTCAATTGGAGCATGTTTATTATACTTGTTCTATATGTGGATGATATATTATTGGCAATCAATGATAATGATCTGCTGCTAGAAACCAAGTCATTTCTATCAAATAAATTTAAAATAAAGGATTTTGGTGATGCATCATTTGTCTTAGACATACAGATTATTCGTAATCGTTCAAGGTGCACACTTAGACTATCACAAAAGGTCTATATAGAAAAGGTGCTCATTCGGTATGACATGCAGAATTATGCTCCCGACGACACTACCGTGTCAAAGAATGATAAACTTAGCTTGCAATAATGTCCATGAAATGAACTTGAGATTAAGGAAATACAGCAATTCTCTTATGCATCGACAGTAGGGAGTTTAATATATGCTCAAGTATGTACGCGTCCGGATCTTGCCTATATTGTGGGGATGTTGAGCAGATATTTGAGTAACTCTGGACCAGAGCATTGGAAAGTTGTAAAGAGGGTTATGCGGTATTTTGCAAAGAATAAAGGATTTTATGCTCATGTATCGGAGATCATATCATCTGGAGATCATTAGATATTCAGACTCCGATTTTGCTAAATGCTTAGATAGCAGGAGGTCTATCTCAGGTTATGTTTTTATGATGGCAGGAGGGGCTATATCATGGAAAAGCGTCAAACAGACGCTAATAGCTACTTCTACTATGGAGACAAAGTTTATGACCTGCTATGAAGCTTCCAACCACGGGATATGGATGCAGAACTTTATCATAGGGTTACAGATCATTGAGGGCGTTAACAAGACATTGAAGATCAACTGTGATAATAAAACTACAGAATTATATTCTAAGAATAACTGCAATTCATCGAAGTCTAAACACATTGACATAAAATTTCTGGCAGTTAAAGAAAGAGTTCAGAGTGATCAAATTATGATAGAGCATATAAGGATAGATTCCATGTTAGCAGATCCGCTCACCAAGAGCTTGTCACCCAAGATGTTTCATCAACATGTGCTAAATATGAGGGTTCTTCCTTTTGATGAAGTACCCATTATGTAAGAATCTCTATTTTGTGTGATGCTCTATATGAATGAACACATTTTTTTTAGCTTATTACACGTACTATAATTTTTTTTACATGTGTATTCAGTTTTGACTCTTTGAATATGAGGACGTCATGATTTACTATTGCGATTTTGCATACGGTTTTATAAATATGATGTAAGATTCTATTTACTATTGTAGTTTAGCATATGATTTTGTAAATATGAGTCATAAAGATGAATTATGATTTACCGCTATAGTTTAGCATAATGTTTGGTAAATATAATTTAGACCTGGTTTGGGTCATAAGGAGGATTTATTGAGAATGGATACTTATAGATCACATTTTGTGTCATTCTCGTACTATACATCTATATTTGATTTATGTCGTTAATGATATTAATATTGTAATTACTATTAGATCTTGTTACAGTTATAGTAACTCTGACTTCTTTAGTCATGTATTAATTGATTTAATGGACCAGATAGTTAAAGGAGTATTTAACTTATAAAGTTTTTGGCATGTTGAGCTCAACTAAGGAGTTGTGTGGTGTATAAGGGATCAAGTATAGTCCAAGTGAGAGATTGAAGGATTAATTCCACATGAGTGAACCTAATCCGATTAAGTTCACATGAGTGAGCTTAATCTCCATAAGGTGAGTTTACACTTAATTAACACACACAACTAATTGTCATTAAAGAACTAAACTCCAATTAAATGATCTAATGCTTAATACATATAAAGGGAGTTTGGATTAATGGATGTGGATTAAATGTATAGATTCAATAGTCCAGTTCATTAACATTAATGAGTTGTTAATGATGGATGGACATTTTATGTGGATGATCCCTATAGGATAGACCCAAGCATATAAGGAGAGAAGCTTGACTCATTTGGGCATTTTGACATATTGAGATAGAGTGAGCTTCTTCATCTTCTTCCCTTCTTCCCCATTAAGAAGGCCGCCCATTCCTGTAGAAGGTCATTTCGTGCTTGTAGGAACTCTGACGACAAGTAAGAGATACAATGACATTAGATATGGACTCAGGTCAACATTTGATTTGTCGTTGTATAAAATTCAAATTTTAATCTTAGCCTTAAAACTTGATGATAGCTAAATATTGTCATTATTGATGCATATAAATTAAATTTCATATAAACAACAGGTTCTTACAATATGGTCTCGAGTTCAAGCATTATCTCCCCTTCTCCAAAGAGTTAACTCGGCTTACCTCTCCTTAACCTAGCTTAATATCGAGATCGAGCACTATCTCTCCCTACTAAAAAGGGATTGATTTATTGGGATTGCAAGATTACAAACAAAGTCTTACATTAAAAATATATGAGAAAGATCATGGACTTATAAGGGAAAGATCTCTCCATTGGTATGAGGTCTTTTAGGTAGAGCTCAAGAGCAAAATCATAAGGGCCTAGGTTGAGTCTTCCAATTTGGTTGAATGCTAATTTGATTGAGTGCTCGGCTGAGTCTTCCAATTTGGTCGAGTGCTCAATCTAATCGAGTCCTTCAATCTGATTGACTACCCCATCGAGTTCTCTAGTTTAGCCAAGTTTTCAAGACTAGCTGAGTCCTCCAACTTGGTCGAGTGACTCTAGTCAAGTTACAAGACTAAGCCAATTTGAGTCATTAAGTCATTCTGAACTGAGTCACCTTAATCAAGTCACTAAGGCGAGCTACCGAGTCACTTTGAAGCGAATCATCCGGTCAAATTCTCCTAATCGAGTCTTTTAGTTCAGTTTCATTTTTCTCTTCAAGCTCAATAGGCTACAAGCAGACATGTGGCATGACCCTCCCATGATCTCTCCGTGATCACAATTAATATTCACACATTTCTCTTTCCCTAATAAATACTCATGTACAACTCTAGGAAAGGAGACTTCGTTCATTTTGTGCATTCTTGTTTTCATTTTAATATTCATAGTATCATAAATTAACATATTTACAGGTATCGATTCAAAAATATTGACTGTCAAGATAATTATGTATATTTTTTAAAATTTATTTTAGTAGTTAATAAAAAAAAAATTTATGAGATCAAATTAATCATTTTAAAATTTATTAAAATAAAAAACTCAATTAAAAAAAATAAATTCACATATTCTATTCATTTTACTTTCATTTTTATTTTTTTCATTCTCTTTTCCTAACCGAATAAAGAACAATAAAAAGACAAAAATAAGGTGCATCAACCAAGCACCACCGTATAAAAATAACGGTGGAAGGTTGGATGATCAAACTTAAATATTATCATACATTTGTTTATAAAACTACTAAAAATCAAAAAGAAAAAAGAAAAACACTATGTAGTATGTAATCACTTTCATTATTACATCACACTAATTAAAAAAAATGAGTGGGATTGCTAGGAACATTCAATTAATTCCATGAATTAATTTTCTAAATAAAAATGTCACCTCAATAATGTCCCCATAGTTGACCAAATTAACTAAATTATGCTCATGGATGTCGTTACTCTATTTTAGATTGATTTTATAGCTCATGAACATTGCATTCTGTTTAATAGCTCATGATTGATCTAATCATGGCCCCATGAGCATAATTGAATTAATATAAATTTATATCATACGAGTAAAATTTAAATGTTTTAAAATTTAATTTTTTAAGAAATAAGTTTTTCATCTAAGAAATCGCTTAATATTATGATTTTATGATCTCTTTCATAAAATTTTGGGACGGATAATAATGAGTATTATCACTTTTTACATCATCTAATCATTAACAAAAACGTTTACTTTATGGATTGTAATGATTTTTGTTTCATTCAATCAAGATTTCAAACAATTCCGTATTAATATAATAATCCATGCATTAGGAGAAACCTAAAATATTTTAGCATTTTTATTATATTATAGTTAAAGAATAAAAAAATGAGCGCGCCCATAATTATTAAAATAATTTAAAAGTTTTTTTTTTTTGATGAAAGTTAAATCAATGTCACACATATTTTTTATTTTAATTTTTTTATTCCAATACTATTATAGCTGTTAGAATGTATAACTATAGATATTATAATAGGTAAAATTGAATTAATATGTATAATTACTACAATAATAATAAAGTAAAAATATTTTGAATATAAAAAATATAATCGAATGTTCTTTTATTTATTTATTTTTAAAAAACGTCCTTTTAAGTATTTTAATGATCAAGGTATGTTTTGATTTTACATATAAAAGTTGGTCGGGAATGCAATCATAAATTCATATTTGAGAATGTAGTTAAAAATAGACATTTTGCTTGTTCATTTATTTAATATTTAGGGTTCTATTTAATTAGCCGGCAAATCGGTCGAAGCCCACTCATTTGGCGACTCGTGGACTCCATCTCCGAGCCCCCGCCCGCCCGCCCGCCGCCCTTCTTCCGATTCCTCTCCTACACATTTAACGCCTCCCTTATCTCGAGCGCCGTCGCAGGAGACTTTGGCGTTGGATCTGAGTCGAGGAAGACGAAGATGGGGTTGTCTCTAGTCGAGGTCAATATTCAAGTTCAATTAACCGTTCTCGTTCCAGATTTGAGCTGGTGTTGCTTATGTTCATGATCTGTGCTTCCGTGCTTTGTTTTGATCAGGGTCTCACCAAATCGCTTGCCATGACTGTGCTATCGGAGATCGGCGACAAGACATTCTTCGCTGCCGCGGTTAATTTTGACGCTCTGTTTCTTTTTCTTCTTTTGGTGTTGCTATAAGATCTTATATCTAGTGATATGACGTTTTGGATAGCATTGGTTCTTGGATAAGGTAGGACTGAGTTGGCTCTGTAATTTGACTTTTTAGTGCAGAATGGTGTTTTGTGGAAATTAGGAAGGTGAATGAAGGATCGACGTTAAACACGTGGTAGGAGAGTTGTTTTTCTCATGTTTTATTTATCTCGGAAAGAAGTTGAAGAACACAACAGTAGGTCAAGTTTTGCGATGGTCAAGTAGCTACTTTTGCTGTTTTTGTTTTAGTGCCCTAGGTCGATGCTGAACAAATTTGTTGCTATATGCTTAGCATCTTCGTATCTTGTACTTAATTTTAATTTTGGTTTTCTACATATGTTCTTTTTTCTTCTAGTTCTTTCTTTGTCTTTTCACATTATTATATTCTATCAAGCATCTTCCACGTAAGAGAATGTGGAATCCAGGATTGTGAATGTTGACATCCTCCATATCGTCTTCATAATGCTTAGCTGATGTCTATAATTCTCAATCTATTAGTTTTAATGGGGTAAAAATCAAAAGGACGTCCCAAATTTTACAAATCATCAAAAGGGCGTCTCTTTTTTTTAAAAATAAATAAATCAAATGAGCGTCCCTCCCATGATTTTATGCCGAAAATATCCCTTGACTCAATGTTGTTGTAGAAGCTACTTGGCAGCTTCTACAATATGTAGTAACTACCGGTTAGCTTCTATAATATGTAGCAACTATCGGTTAACTTCTACAACATGTAGAAGCTACCCCGTAGTTGCTACAACATGTTTAGGGTGAATTTATGATTTAAGATTTATATTGTGTAGAAGCTACCAGTAGTTGCTACAATGTGTAGAAGTTACTCAGTGACTGCTACAACGTGTTTAGGGTGAATTTAGGATTTAGGATTTAATATTTATATCGTGTAGAAGTTACCCATAGCTGCTTCACTGTGTAGAAGCTACTCAATAGCTGCTACAATGTGTAGAAGCTATTGTGTTTAGTGTGAGTTTAGGGTTTATGATTTAGGGTTTAGGGTTTAAAATCTCTGAACACTATTATATGAAAATACTATTTACCAATTTGGTCAAAATTATTTAAAATTTATCAAAATTACTTTAAAACAACTGTAGAAGCTATTATGTAGCTTCTACAACCCTAAACACGTTGTAGTAGCTATTGGGTAGCTTCTACACGTTGTAGCAGCTATTGGGTAGCTTCTACACGTTGTAGCAGCTATTGGTAGCTTCTACACGTTATAGCAGCTATTGGGTAGCTTCTACACGATGTAAACCCTAAATCTTAAATCTTAAACCCACTTTCTACACGTTGTGAAACTACCCAGTAGCTTCTACAGCAGCACTGGATCTAGGGGTATTTTCGAGATAAAATCATGAGGGGTGCCCATTTGATTTTTTTGGAAAAAGGGGCGCCCATTTGATGTATCTCTTAATTTGAGGCGCACTTTTGATTTTTGCCTCTTTTTTTTTAATTTTAGTGGCTGTTGCATTGGTCTTGGGTTCCATTTGAGACCCAAAAGAAGATAGCTGATTCACTTTGAAAAACACAACAAATTGAATATCTAGCCTTTTATACTTCTTTATTTTGATTCCTCCACTATGAATAACAATTTAAGCTCAGTTTCAAATTAATCTTTCTTTAAATAATTTCTGGTCAAGCCTGTGAAGCATCCGAGTAGATAGCTTTTCATTTGCATTTTGGCTATTTGCATTGTGATTGTGTCAAATCCTGCAATGCTATGCGGATTGGATAACTTCCCTTTGTGTTGCACAAACGTACAAAAGCACAATAGTGGTTACAATCTTAAGCAAAGAAATTTTCCTAATGTATGAAGCTTACTTAAGGCTTTTCTCATCCTTTTGGTGCTTGGTTCTCTATGTTTGATTGCAGTAACTTGAATCATAGGATATATAGTACAAGTAAAACAAGATGAGGTCAGATGGAAATACAAACAATGAAAGCCCAATGACATAAAGATGCAAAAATGTGCATGGTTTGCTGTAAAGGAAGAGTACTATCTCCTCATGCAAACCATAAGTTAAAGGAGCATACACATGAATACCATAGAATGACTATAACTAGCTTGAAGTTACTACCTTTTTTGGGACCATAAGGCACATATTAAATCACCACAAGATTCTACAAGAAATCTTTGGAGAAACTAAATGTCTTCCCTTGGAATTACCACTATCACCAACGACTAAAACAAGATAGGAAGCTCGCAGACTTCACCAATGCATGTTAATGCCTTATGGTTTCCAACACTTTAACTGTGAGAACATTGTGATTGGATAATGTCCAGGTTCTAATATTGAAGTGAAGTAAGTAATCAATATTTGATTTGTTGCCACAATTATGTGACATAATCAATATTTGATTTGTTACCACAATTAAAGGGCATCCCGGTGCACAAAGCTCCCACCAATGTGGGGTCCCGGGGAAGGGTTTATTGTATGCAATTTTACCCCTCTTTGCAAGAGGCTATTTTCGAGACTTAAACCCGTGACCTCCAGGTCACACAGCAGTAACTTTACCATTTCGCAAAGGCTCCCCTTCAATATTTGATTTGTTACCACAATTATGTGACCAAATATGATATGATGATATGTTTTTTTCTTCAAAACAAACTTGTGAATTATCTTTTTGAGTTTAGATAATTGATTATGTTTTTCCATGGTATTCTAAACACCGATTTAACTGGCCATTCTCTTCTAAACACTGATTTAACTGACCATGGTATTCTAGAGACTGATTTAACTAACACTGCATATTTTTCATCATAAGATCTTAGCGATGCGGCATCCTCGCAAGCTTGTTTTATCGGGATGTTTATCAGCCTTAATTGTGAGTTGCACGCGTTACATCTTTATTATTTGTCTTCTTGTTATTCTTTTTTGTTTGCCTTTACATCTGTTGTGCTTGATGTTGTAGGTTATGACCATTTTGTCAGCCTCTCTTGGTTGGGCTGCACCTAATCTGGTAAGTTGTTCAAGATCAGCAAGAATCACTACTTTTTCTTTTTCAAATGTGTTTACCAATTGAATTGATCTATCGACTGACAGATTTGCTCAAGTCTACATTTTTCAGTAATTTGTTCTCTTCTGGTATTACATGAATGAGATAACTCTTGGAGTCATATGTACACTGAAGTGATTTGGATAGATGAAATACAAGTACTTTTGTAGTTAGCACTTAGTAGTAATTGAATTATTTTACTTTCTGTTTCTGGAGCAAGCATCTTGTTCCTTTAATGCATTGTATAATTAATTTTGTTCATATATTAAATTAACTTCTTCAATTAAAACCAATTAATCCACACAATTGAAACTTTTTTCTGTTCCCTCCTTTTTTGCTCTTCCCTATTGATCTTTTTGCATTGGGCAAAATGTATATGCATGTCTTGAGTAAATAATCTTTTTTAACGTTCTGAATTTCAACTCCGAGATAAAGCACCTGGTTTGAATCTGCCAAATTATGAGGCAATATAGTAGATTTTTGTGGTGTAAATTGGTTTAGGATATCTTCTTTAAGGAGACATTGGATCAGGAGACATCTTAGTTGATGCTGGAAATCATGTTGACTTTTGGTAGGATAAGCTAACTACTTAATCTAGTTAGATAATTTTTTTTGATCAACTAGATTACATTGCATTGTTTATATACACTTCATTTAGATCACTTATCATAAGATGGCTGGAATTATAAATTTGGGAATCAGAATAAATTAGTTAATAGATTTAAAACCTTCCAACTGTCAAGTGATATGTGGTAGGTTCTCATGATTTTCCTTGGTGGAACTCATATTCAAACCTCCTCAACTTTGAATTTTCATATGCTTATCATTAAGGCTCTGCCAGCATAACCTGCGACCTCTTTAGCAGTTAGCATCTTAACTTCTTTACATGTCAGCTTGAGTTGTCAAACTTCATGGAACATATCATATAAACTATTGGTATTTGAAGTCTTGAACTATTCGATTATAAATGAGTTTGTGACATTAAATTTTCTTTCCTTAGCCATGATCAATGCAAGAATTCTTGTTAGAGAATACCCTTTTGGCTTGTTTGAATAAGACGGACAGATTGTCATTCTTTCTGTTTTTTTTAATATTCTTGTATGACCTTTTGTTAACTTGATTTAAAGCACCCTTTTCTAGCAGTTATATGGACAAATACACTCACAACTTGAATTTATAGAGCATTCAGATTCCAATTCAAGTTGACCATTGAACATATATTGCTTATGTTTTTTCTTATTTGCACACTTAAGAAAAGAAATTAATCAGCAGATATAACTATTTCTAGTCTTGTTAATGCCTTTTCCTTGCACTTATAATTACATTATAAGATAATCATATTCAGCTCTAGCATTTTGCCTTATACTCCAAGTTAGATTGGTACTTTTTCTGATGCAGATTTCTCGCAAATGGTCACACCATATAACAACCATACTGTTCTTTGGTTTCGGTCTTTGGTCGTTATGGGAAGGTTTTACAGAAGATGGGTAAATCTTTTAAATCCTTCCTTCAGTCTGTTTCAGTGTTATCTCATCTTTCACCTATATCAGGTGTTTTAGTATTATCTGACACAATATTTAATATTCGTGTAGCGAGGCTGAAGAATTAGCAGAAGTAGAAGCTAAATTGGTTAGTTAAAATTATCTTTACGATTTACTCTTCGACTAATGTCATGGATGGAACTTCATTAAGTTTCTTCAAATGTTCAGAGTGCCGATTGGAAGGCTGAAGGAGATAACTCCAAAAACAATTCCAAGGTATTTTTTCTGTGCATAATTTCTGCATATAAACTTTTAGGTTTTCCACATCCAAACTCTAGTGTCTTATTTCTCACTTTCCTATCATCTATACAAGGCAACTGCAACATCACGGGTAGAATAACTAGAACCTAAGTTGTCGAACAAATTTAAGCTTACTAGATTTACTTACTGCCAATAATTCATCTAAGTTGTTTAAAACTTTTATAATTTGTTATATTTTTAGAAAAGTAGCTAGATTTTTTTTTAAAATGTTTATTTTCTTAAGAAAGTGACCCCACATAGTGGCATAAGGCGTGGTTGTTGTTGTTGTTGTTTATTTTCTTAAGAAAAAGTCAATTAGAGGATTTATTAGGATAAGTCGAGTCATTATTTATAAAGATGAGATATTGTCAATTTATAAAGGGGTTAAGAACACATGCATCATGGCAATTTTCAGTTAATAAAGTTTTTTTTTCTTTTTCAATTCCTTGTGTGAGATCTTCTTTCTCTATGTGAGGTTGTTATCCAAGATAAAGTGGGTTCATTCATAATGATGTGTGCTTTGGAACACAAGTGTGTTCTTTTGAGCATTTATTCCAACATCCAGCATTATTAACTACAGGTTAAGCTGCAGAAAAGAGTAGTAGGAGCAGATCTCAATCTGTGCCTAAGCTAGCTGAAGTAGGATGGTTCAGTCGTTTTCAGTCTGTGAAATGTCAAGGTTGCTTTTTCTCCTTCACAGATCTGCAAAACTTTATGCTATCAATCAGACAAGGATAGAATGACTCCAGAAATTATCTGGCCTGTCCAAAAGTCATTCTCTTCTTTGAGCTCTGCAGTAAACAATAATCTTCTTCTGATGCAAGACTAGTGCTTGGCTGAAACTTGAATTAAATGGCCAATCTGCAAGCTGAAAAAAATGGGAGGCCTTCTCTAACGCATATTTCTTTTCCACTAGGAAATCTGTGGATGCAAGGATCCATGTAGCCAATCTTATCTTGTTGCTTGAAGTTTCTTATTATTATTATGAATAGGATTAGCTGGTTCACTTCGAGTAAGAGAATTGCAATCCTATCAGCATTTTTTTTTTTTGGATATTTTTCTCATAAATTTCAGACAAGGTCCTTACCAAATTAACTCCTTATCCTATGCAAATATTTTGCATGTCACTTTGCACAATTTTATATGTAAAAGATTTCATTTGAGCAGAATTTTGACTGGAACTTGCACAAGTGATACTGTCGTACAATTGTGTTTATCAATAGCAGAGTGATGATTTAAAGAAACAGCAGCGGCCATTTCTAACCCAATTCTTCTCCCCCATCTTCCTAAAGGTATTGGCTCTAAAGAAACAAAATCTAAAGTTATTCTAAATCCTCAGCATCATGTTAAGTGCTAATGCAGGCATTTTCCATCACTTTCTTTGGTGAATGGGGTGACAAGAGCCAGGTAAATCATGGTTAAAGCTAATAAATTCCCTCCCTTGTAGGATATTTTCACTATCTTAAGCTGAATTGTTTTTTGCAGATTGCTACAATTGGATTGGCCTCTGATGTTAATCCACTGGGTGTAGTTCTTGGTGGCATTATGTACAGCCTCAAACCCTCCTAACTTTTTTTTTCTCCCATTTTCTGGGGAATAATACTAATATATGCGCATATATTTCCTTTTTTCTTTTTTGGATCACAGCGGGCAAGCATTGTGCACAACAGCAGCAGTACTTGGAGGAAAGAGCTTGGCATCACAGATATCTGAAAAAATGGTGAGAAACCATTTATATTTGTTGCATAAAGTTCACAACTGAACCCATATTTTATAAAACGGGACCAGCTGCTTTGGCCAGGCCAAAATCTGGTTCCACAGGAATTCTATTATTCCATGAACAGCTCAGTCTTGTCCAGTTTTTGAAACACTGAATTGATGCTGAACATACCAGTGTTTCTTAACAGTGGGCCAGCTGATTTTCTGGGTCTGAAATCTGGTTCGAAAAGGATTCTTCTATTCCATGAACTAGACCAGTCTTGCATCCGATTCTTGTTGGTTTAACTGCTCTGTCTAGTCCTGCTTCCGAAACACTGAAATATACTTTGCTGGAACTGATTCCATATATCTCAGAAGTGGATTGATGGATTTTTGGTTCAACTGGGGTTCTTTTACTCCATGAACTTTATCAGTTTTGCTTCTCATTGCTTGATCTGTCTGGTTTCAATTTAGAAAGCTCTGAACTTGCCGGAACTGATGCCAGATTAATCTGATTGCAGGTTGCGCTCTCCAGTGGCGTACTTTTCTTAATGTTTGGTCTCCAGTCCTTCCTTTCCGAAGCAGAGATCTCATGAAAGAAAAGGAGAACATTAGAAGTGCATTTGATATGCTTCCTTACTGGACGAAGCAAAAGTACTCATGGCAAAACACCCTATTTCTTCCTCTCTCATCTAAACCCATAAAATCAATTTTATTGGCGGTTGCCCATTTCGGAAGCAGATGAACAGTTTGTTTTATACACATATGGCCTTAGTAAACAAAAATCATATGTTTTATCAAAGAAATTATAAAGTAGTTTAATAAAAAAGCCTCCCAGCCATATTCAATTTTTAAAAAATTATAAAGTAGTTTAATAATCTAATATAAATTAAAATTTAATTTTTGATGATAATATAATTGAAACTTTTAAAATTAAAATATGTTGTCAATTATAAATGAAACTTCTTAAATTATATGCTATGTGCATATAGGTCAAGCTTTTCAATAGTCAATGAACATTGTGTTGTTGTTTTTAAAAAAAAATATTTATAATTTATTAACTTGCCGAAATTTAATAAATTTCTGATAAAAAAAATTAAAAGATCGTTTGAAATATAGGGTGCCTTTTGATATATATATATATATATTTTTTAATTTTTCGATCTAAATTTATCCGGTCGAATTGGGTAGGTACTCTACGTGGCATTATTTCAATGGAGATATGACCGGACGTGAGCTCTTTATATGTATCGATGAAAGCGTTAAAGGAGGTTAAATCCGAAGTCCGAAGTCTAAAGAGCAGATCGAAGAGAGAGAGAGAGAGAGAGAGAGAGTCTTGCGCAGGGTTTTCAGCGTTGCCCCTCGACGAACTCAATCGCAAGGTGCCTTTCCTATCCGCTTCTGCTTCGATTTCTTCTCCTCATCTCCATTTTCCCCCCACTGAATCGGTCTGTTTTTTGCGTGGCGAGGTATAGGTTTTCTCCTTCGAATGGTTATGTTTTTGATGATCTGCATTTTTTTCTCGATTTTTAAATCGGTATTAACCGTGTCGTTTATCTTCTGCGGTGATGGTTGGTCGGATTATTGTTTCTTTTCTTTTTTTTCTGGAAAAAATAATGAGCTTTTGATCTTAAGTTTCGTTTTTGTTCGCGGTCGTCTTCTCTTCTGGATCAAGATGATTTGGATTACTGGTGTAAGATTCAGTATGCAATTTCGCAAATGCTTCCTCTCTTTCTCTTTTTGTATTCAAAATCCTTTTTGTTTGCACAGATCAATTAGGAAAGTATTGTTCTTTCTTGCCTTTGCTGGGTTGAATAATTTCCCTTTTTCTCTCCCCCCAAGAAAATCTCTCTCTCTCTCTCTCTTATTTTTCGTCTCAATCGTTTTTGATTTATCTGTTAACGAATCATTATGATCTCGTGTTTGGATAGAAAAACAGTTGGAAAAACATTATGTTCTTGTTTTGGATCTGTTTGCTTGTAGGTTCTATAAGACAGTAGTAGTTCACTAGATTCATAAAGAGTAAGGAAGGATGTCGCAGGAATCATCCCGTGAGGACAATGTTTACTTGGCCAAGCTAGCTGAGCAAGCCGAACGCTATGAGGAAATGGTTGACTTCATGGAGAAGGTTGCAAAAACGGTTGACGTGAAAGAGCTTACAGTGGAGGAACGTAATCTCCTTTCTGTAGCCTACAAAAATGTTATTGGGGCTCGCCGCGCCTCATGGCGCATCATCTCCTCCATTGAACAGAAGGAAGAGAGCCGCGGGAATGAGGGACACGTTTCCGCAATCAAGGAGTATCGTGGCAAGATTGAGACTGAGCTCAGCAAGATCTGCGATGGAATTCTGCAATTGCTTGATTCTCATCTCGTACCTTCTTCCGCTGCTGCAGAATCCAAGGTGTTTTACTTGAAGATGAAGGGGGATTACCACAGGTTCACTAATAACTGAGTTTATTTTTCTTCTTGTTTGATACATATATATCAGAAGGGCTTAATTTTTCACTTCGAATAGGTACCTTGCGGAATTCAAGACTGGAGATGAGAGGAAGGAGGCTGCAGAGAGTACACTGCAAGCCTACAAGTCTGCTCAGGTTTGATCCTAATTGTCTCTTCATGAAAATCTACTTGTCTCAATAGTCTAGAAGTGTGTGAATCACCTACAGTCTGCAGTTGTTGTTCACATAATAATTTTGTTTGTCAAGGATGCACGAGAATTTATTTTTGACCTGACTAAATTTCTATTGTTTCATTTTTTCTTAAATTCTTTTCCAAATTTTACAGGACATTGCCCTGGCTGAACTGGCTCCAACTCATCCTATTAGGCTAGGTCTGGCTCTTAATTTCTCAGTATTCTACTATGAAATTGTCAATTCTCCTGATCGGGCTTGCAGCCTGGCAAAACAGGTCTGACTTTCTAATATCCTTTTCTTAAGTGTGTTGACATTATTTATCTTTAATTATAATTATATTGTGCACTAATTTAATATAATAAGTGACAATATTATGTATGCTTATATATTAAATTGGATGTTATGGGCTTTCTAATATAAGTGAATGAGTTTCTAATATCCTTTTTGTGTTCAAGTCTATTTCTTTTACTACCTTGAAGTCTAATGAGGAAACCAGACACATATACCACATTAAGTCAAGCTGAAGAAACATCAGCTGCCATCTTGATAATTTTTATTTTGCTTACTTGTGGAAAGTTCTTAAGAGTCAGATTGAGTCCATTTTGAGTCATAGTCACTTGACCAGGAGTAAGGTGATAGGATATTCAAGTTTACTTGATCTTTTATTTGGCTTATCAGTTTTTTCCAAGTTTTTAGTCTATTTTGTATAGGAGCCATGGATAATGGAAATTTTGCTATGGCTGAACCCTCTCATTCATAGCTGATAGTTTTTTTTTTTTAATTTATTGGTCGAGGCTGAAAGTTCAAAATTTCAACCTAGAGATGAGATAGCTTTTACAATGTTTAGTTCAGTGATACTTCATTCGTTTCAGTTTGCGAATGTTGTCTGGAATTGCTTCTTCAAAAACTAAATAGTTCCTAATCTTATACAGGCTTTTGATGAGGCTATCTCAGAGTTGGATACTCTCAGTGAGGAATCTTACAAAGATAGCACATTGATCATGCAGCTTCTTCGTGACAACCTAACCTTATGGACCTCTGATATTACTGTCAGTTCTTCCCCTTGAAGTTTACTTTCCCTTCCTATTAATTTAGTCTTCAGCACATCTTTATCACATTTATGCCTTGCTTTCAGGAGGATGTTGGAGATGAGATCAAAGAGGCACCAAAGCGAGAATCCGGGGAAGGACAGTAACAGGAAAAGCAACCTTGCCCTTAGATCGATGCTGCGTGATATTCTTGAGTTTGTGGTTTCTTTCATGTAGTCTTGGTGTGCTAGAATTTCTTTTTGAACACTGTCCTTTGGTCAAGAATGTGGAGGTGAACATGAGCAGGAAGTAGGTCTGTACTGTGATTGATACCATTTGGTTTTCTTGAGTTTGTTCTACTTTATTCTAGTTTTGGAATTTGAATTATCATCTTTTGCTTGTGAACTTTGGCACTTTGAGCTTATCATCTTCTAGCGCTTGATCATGTCATTATTTCACTGATACAAATTCATTTAGATATTTTGCTCATACATTTATTTGACATACCCGATTAATTAGGAGCATACTCCTTTGCTTGTTAAAGTCCATACACGAATGTCAATATGGATAAATAGATTTTTGCCCTTTATAATATGGATGCTAATATGTATTTTACCAAAATTTGATAAAATATTGTGTTAGATTTATGTATGTATAAACCCAATAATTAATACACCAAACCTAATGCAATTGAAAACTTACTTTAAAACATATAAAACAAAGAAAATGATAGTACATTGGATGAGCTAAACCTAATGAAAAAAACATTCAAGTAAATATATATCCAAGTGAAACATAAAAAATGAGCTCATTTTAAATATCTAAAAAAATTATGTTCATGCTGATGAATTAAGTATATCGTTTATTCATCCTCTCTACTTGAGCCACAATAGATCCATAGGTTCTGTTTATTGATTGAAGTTGAAAAACAAATAGCCCAATTTTGTCATTGATGTAAAAATAACAAAAATTTCCTTTTGCATATCTAAAATAGAAAGGATATATACGACATTACATAAATTATAATGCAACATATTGTGATTCATTAGGAGTTATCGTGTTGTATTAATTCTTGTATGTGATTTTAGTGTACTTAATAATTTCTATTGAGTGTATTTATTTTATAGTGAGTGGTTCACATTTTTTAGTTTGATACGAAGATATACATTTATTTTTACTACGAAATAATTTATTTATTTATATTTAAAAATAATAATTAATTAAATAATACTGAACTTAAGATGATTGGTCTGATTTCACAAAAAAATTTCACCGATTATCATAATAAATCGAAAAATATTAATGAAGATGCATTCAGAGGATCAGTATTCTTATACTTACTCTTAATAGAGAGAAAATTCTTTGCAATACATTATAATTAAGATTCAAATTTTAGATTCTTTATTTTTTCATTGGAAGATTTAATTATTGCACCATTGCCCCCGCTATTTATTCATATTTAAGAAATAATTGAAGATATATTTTCAAGCCCATCCACTTTTAATATTAGGAATATATTCTTTTAGTTGGAATTTTCCACTTAGATGATGGATCAAGATCAATTGACTAATAAACTCGATGATAAAACGTTATATGCTGACTCCAGATGATCGATCACATAATTATTTATAGAAAAGTAAATCAAATTGACTAACAAACTCGATCAATGCTATGTTCAACATGCTATTTGACAGGTTGACATGCCAATCTGACCACTAAACCAATAATCTGGAATTCATTATTGGTTTGAGTGCACAGTTGGCTATTAGATGACAGATTTATTACAATAAATAGGGGTCAATTCCCAACAAACACATATCCTCGGGAAAAAAAAAATCCTCCCACTCTCTAGCCACTTAGCGGTCGATAATAAGTCGACCCCGTGATTTATCTCCCTTCACATAACCCGAGGACGGGCTGTGAGAGGCACCTAGGATGAGCGTAATCACCTTTCGCTACAATGTAACTCATGACCAGTTCGATCCAATATCACTTTTGGGGCACGACAAAATCAAATTTAAATTTTATTAGGGTTAAAAATTTGAATGGAAATAATAATAGGTGGATGAAGGAGATTTCATTGTGCATGAGTTTTTAGTCTCACATTAGGAGTCTCATGACTTTATTATTGATTTATATTGTATCATATGCATTGATGTTCTGAATATGTGAAGTGAGTGCACAAGAGGTATAAATCCAAGGTCCAGATTGTAACTGAAACAAGTTAACTCGTGTGCGAGCACAACTTGCACGCATTGAATGTCGAATCGATCAGGGCAAGATTTACCCAAGCGAATGAACCAATATTTTTCCACTGAATTTGTTTTACCATTAATCAGTCATTGATTGTTACTTCTTCTCTCAGCTCCTATATAAGGAGGCTATGACCTTTCACCCTTATTCCTCAATTCAATAAGAGTACTCGGCTCGTGCACTCACTCGACAGCTCTACTTGTGATAGCGTTCGAGTATTCTCTCAGTTCGCCACGAATAATATAGGCCTCGACATCTTACTTTCGGACTCGGCAGGAGTATTCGGCTCAACTAATTACTCGGACTTAGCAGGAGTACTAAGCTCAACTAACTAGGGAGTACTCGGCTCTGCTTACTCGGGAGTACTCAGACTCAGCAGGAGCATTCGGCAACTCGACTGACTCGACGACTCAACACTCAACTGACTCAGTACTCAGCTAACTCGACGACTCGGCGACTCGGCGACTCAACACTAGGCTAACTCGGACTCGATTGACTCGAACTCAATACTCAACAGACTCAAACTCAGACTCAACCATACAAGATAGCCTAGTCTTCCGGATAGCTTTGTTATCTCAAGCAATTCATCCTTTCCTACTTGATAGTTTGAGATTATTAGTTCAGATAATCCCGATAGATAAATTGAAATTAATTTTGTATACTTTTAATTCAGTTAATTCTTTTATATTTTTGATGAAGATTGTCCAGCAATTAGTAGGATAAATTATGACAAATATGCTTAAATTCTTAACTTAAATTGTCCTTTATAAACTTAATCATGGAGTGAAAATCTTCTCTCCAATGAGTATAAGATACACCTTGTTGAAGAAAAAAATATACAATTTTCTTCAACAAGATGATAAACACACGAGAACAAAGGCCTACTTGGCAGAGAGAATCCAGCTCATAATACTCATGGTTTTGGCCGTGCCATCCTAGCTTGTCAAGTTAATTCGACTTTGGTCTAACATAGGCTCATATGGTTGTTTCTTACGAGCGTACGTATTGTTGGAGTTGGAGATAATAAAATTGTAGAATTTAAAATCATGTAATAAAAGAAATTCTTAGTATGAATTTAAAATTCATACTTATCTGATGTGGGATGGGTTTGACGTGTTGAACTCAAGGTTGTCAAGTTAGAAAAACTAAGACGCTAAGTGTCTAAGCTGGTCGAATGGTCCAAGTTTCTGAGTGCTCGTTTGATGATTTATCAGAGATATTAAGAAATTATAATTGAATTGAAATTATATAAGATTAATTTATATTTATATTTCGAGATAATCTAAGTAGATGATCTTAAATTATCAGTGGGGTTAGTTCGGTTGAGTAACTCCGAGCGAATGCAAGTACTCAAATTCTTCCTTCAGTCGGACAGTAAAATGGAAGCCAAGTCAAGTCGGAAGTCAAATTGGGAGTCGAACGGTTCCTTCAATCGGGAAGCAAAAGTATCCGGATGCTTCTTTCATCAAGAAGCGAAGACTCCGAATCGGAAACGAAAATCTCCGAGTAGGAAATCGAGTCGGGAGTTGATTCGGGAAAAGAATACTCTCGGACTCTACTGCTCCCCAAATAGACACCGAGTCGAAAAGAAGCATCCTAACTGAGTGGAATCCTAAGTCGGGAAGAAGCGTCCTTGATTGAGTGGAACTCCGAGTCGGGAAAAGAAAATGCCAAAGTCTACTATCAAATAGTTTCCTTGAAATAGATTCGTCCCACCTCCGACTATGTTTCAAAATTTTCTCGGGTCGTCTGTTATTCATGATACAACGACAGACCGTGATCGCCACCAAGCATTGGTGGATTACGGCGAACTAAAAATATACTCGAGTCCTATCATGGGTAAACCATCGAGCAAAAATACACGATGGAAAAATTTTTTTGAGGGAATTAAGATGGAGGAAAATCTCTTGTACTAGCTTATCTCCTTCTGCCCAAGGTGCCTCCTTATATAGGAGCATCTATCCTTGATTATAATAAATGACCTAATAAAAAGTATTCAATGTCTTTACTCGTTGATCATTTATTCATCGATCATTTCTAATGTCAATTACGGATATAAATTAATCTCAATTAATTCATCCGTTATATATTTGAGCAAAAGATTAAAAAATTATTCACGTGACAAAATATTGGTTCATCTACTTTGATAAATTTTGCCTTAATCGACCCAACATTCGAGGTGTATAGGTCATGCTCGCACACGAATCAACTTGATTAAGTGTAATTCAAGCCCTGAATTTGTACCCACTGGGCACCCATGCATAAAAAAAGAGTTTTTCTTTATGTATTTATTCACATTATACATATACGTGCAACAATATAAATCAATTATAGAATCAAAAAATTCCAAATGTGAGACTAAATTCATGTATAATGAAATCTCTTTTTCTCTATTTTTTTTTTTATTCACATTTCCAACCGACCGTGCTCGAGTTGATATAGTGTTGAGCACATTAAATACCGAGTTGTCCCTCCGGCAATGGTTAGAGATTTCGTCGAATGTCTATTTTCCAAAACACAACTACTTAATTTATCACTGGAAAGTAAAGAAAAGAATGTGCAGGAGTTGTTTGCTAATGGATCAATCGATTATTCATTGGATTTGCACTCTCTCAATGAGTGCACACGTAAAAAGAGAGTCTCTTATCTATATATGTTCATAATATTAAAAATTATGATTCATCATAAATCATTCTATTCTTCATACCACAAAACTTTCAAATGTGAAACTAAATTCTCATTCTTATGAAAATCTATTGTCTATCTATTTTTTCATACACATTTTCAACAAATGTTGTTAGTTTGTCATTGTTCATGGTCACACCTAAACCTCAGACGGCAAGCAAAGAGGTCAAGGGAGAAACACTCATTCATGTGCCCATTTCTGCCAATTTTGAACAGAAACAAAACAGAAAAAGAGAAAAAGAAATGAATGTAAATTAAACTCCTCCACCTTCTTTAATTTACTTTACTTGTTTCCCAGTAAATAAGAAAAAAAAAAAGTATCATCAATATATAAAATAAGTCGAAAGATAACTAGCTTCATAAGTTCATCATCGATGCATCACCTTAGAATCCTTCGCTGTCCATTACCCCCACAAAAGTCTCCCTTCCTCATCATCCACTGTCCTGAGTAGGTCGGCAATCATTGCCCCCTTCACCCGCCATTTTGATACGAATTCGACAGTCCCCACGGGATGAGCGGTTGGTTAGTGCATGAGGTGTTGCCACAATGAGATCTAGGGGTCAAATCCTGGCTAGTAGCCAGGTTCCTGCCCCCCTTATGC